>CAUYSK010001554.1:0-40915 GCA_963575035.1 Avahi laniger | reverse complement strand
GGGAAGTAACATTCATTAGGAATCAGGCAGGTGGCAGGGGGTGGAGGAGATGGGTAAATTCACACCTAAGGGGTGAGGTCTGGGAGGGGCACGCTTGTAGCTCTGACTTGGGCTGTGAAATGCAATAGATGTAACACAAACATTCATACCCCTGTAAAAATTTTGTAATAAATAGATAAATAAAAACAAATAAAGAAAGAGAAACATTTTGTTATAACAACATAATACCCAATTTGTCATCTCTGAAATAGTACTTAGCTTAAATACTTTAAAAAGTCTTAGAATTTTGGATAGAAAGAAAAATCTCATATAATTCTGTATTTTCCCTATGGTATATGAAGTAAACTTTGGAGTCTTCAAAAAAAAAAAGACAAAGAAAAAGGTTCAATTAGTGCACAAAAAGTCCAAAAAATAAGAAAAGAAAAAGGTTCAACATACTCTCTCATCTTAGGTCTGTTTTCACCCCTACCAACAGAGATAACCGTACCACAAATTCCAGTAGCTACTGGTAGTTTCATGGAGGAAATTGAGTTGCTTTTTGGTTTGCTCCACTGTGGGCTAAAGACCTGGCTGCCTTTGGTCTGCTGTGTGAGTTAATGGGCACTGAGGGCCACCTGACCTTCCTAGCACAATGCTGGGGAAGGTTCTAGAGCCCGTTGGTTCAACAAGCTTTCAGAGCACATCACGGGAGAAAACAAGACTACGGGAGGGATACAGGTATTGGAGCCTGAAGCTCATTCAATTTTAGGGGACCTCCTTAAGAGAAAGAATAAAATGTTAAACTTCAAAATTGAGTATAGAGCAGCTGTCCTGAATCTGAGGAATCAGCTGTGTCAAATGATCACTATTTCTCTGCAATGAATTAGCTGAGATATGAGCAACATGAAGTGAAGTGGCACTAACTCTAGTCTGTGTGTGTTTGGGGAGAGAATTTAAAACTGGATTCCTTTATTCCTGATTTGAACACTAAAAATATATTCTGTTTCTTAAAATCGTATGTGTGTGTGTGTGTGTGTGTGTGTGTGTACATGCATCGCTTAATGACTGGCATACATGCTGAGAAATGTATCATTAGGCGACGTTGTCATGTGGGCATCGCAGAGTGCACTCACACAAACCCACGTGGAACGGCTTACTGCATAGGACAGCCTGTTGCCCCCGGCTACAAACCTGCGCAGCATGTGACTGTACTGAACACCGTAGGCAACTGTAGCACAATGGAAAGCATTTGTGCGTCTAAGCATATCTGACTGTACAAAAGGTACAGTAAAACACGGTTTTATAAAACATTGAAAAATGACATACCTGTATAGGGCACTTGGCAGGAATGAAGCCTACAGAACTCGAAGCTGTCCTGGGTGAGTCACCGAGTGAGTGACCAGCGCATGTGAGTGTAACATGCGCTCGTCATTACTGTACAGTTCTGTAGCCTTTATAAACACTGTACACTCAGCCCACGCTACATTTATTTTTAAAATATTTCTATAGTAATAAATTAACCTTAGCTTACAGTGATGATTTTACTTTATAAACTTTTTAATTTTTTTAAACTTTTTTGCTCTTTTGTAAACAAAACTTAGCTCAAAACACAAATACATTGTTCAGTTGTGCAAAAATATTTTCTTTTTTTATATGTTTATAAGCTTTTTTTCATTTTTAAAATTTTTTTTTTCACTTTTTAAAATCTTTTGTTGGCCGGGCGCTGTGGCTCACACCTGTAATCCTAGCTCTCTGGGAGGCCAAGGCGGGTGCATTGTTTGAGCTCAGGAGTTCGAGACCAGCCTGAGCAAGAGCGAGAACCCGTCTCTACTAAAAGTAGAAAGAAATTAATTGGACAACTAAAAATATATAGAAAAAATTAGCCGGGCATAGTGGCGCATGCCTGTAGTCCCAGCTGCTCGGGAGGCTGAGGCAGGAGGATCACTTGAGCCCAGGAGTCTGAGGTTGCTGTGAGCTAGGATGATGCCACGGCACTCTAGCCCGGACAACACAGTGAGACTCTGTCTCAAAAAAAAAAAAAAAAACAACTTTTTGTTACAAACGAAGACACAAAAACACACATTAGCCTAGGCCTACACAGGGCCAAGATCATACATATCACTCCAGCACCGTAAGGTCTTCAGAGGCAATAGCACGCATGGAGCTGTCATCTCCTTGGATAAAAATGCCTCGTTCTGGAAAATTTCCTGAAGGACCTGCCTGGGGCTATTTTATAGTTATTTTTTTAATAAGTAGAAGGAGTGTCCTCTAAAATAATGATAAAAAGTATAGTATAATAAATAAAGCAGTAACACAGTCATTTATCATCAAGTATTATGTACTGTCCATAAACGTATGTGTGATACTTTTTTATGACTGGCAGCGCAATAGGTTTATTTACACCGGCATCACAACAAACGTGGGTAATACATTGTGCTATGACTTTACAACAGCTACAGTGGCACTAGATGACAAGAATTTTTCAGCTCCATTATAATCTCAGGGGACCACCTGTGTCCATAAGGTCCCTCACTGACTGAAATGTCACTGTGTAGCACTTGACTATGTAGGTATGTCCTGCATTTATCATCCAAATACCATTTTCACAAGTATTTGCTTTTCTTTCTATGCATCATCACTCATACTTCAAACTTAGTTGCTGAAATATGGAATATATTAGGATTATTAAAACATTATTTTAAAGCAACTAACTTTACTCCATTTTGGAGTCTTCCGCCTTCAACTGAGAGGGGCGGACCCTGCTGGAAGGTTAATACCTTAAGATTCTCTAGGCCAGGGCTGAGTGAGGAGTATACAAGAGCCCTAGATTTACAGCTCTTTGGCTCTTCTGGAAATCATTTGCTTACCCTTTGTGTAATTAATCAAAGCTTTCAAATAAAAGAATTCCCCAGTTTTATTTAAACCGGTATCTCTTTTCTCCCTATGGTATAATTCAGGGTGAAGTCAGGAATGATTACTTGAAATAACATGATTTTAAAAACAAACAAAATATTTAGTGCCATTAAAGTCACTTTCCAAGACATTTAAGGTTTAATAGGGTTTGAGGAACCATCTGTAAAAATGTCTCCCTGTCCCTTGCTATTATTCAATCATACAGCTTGAAGATATTACACAGAGAGGAAGGATAAGCCTTTTTTATTAAAAACTACTTTTTTCTCCAGCTACATATGGTCGTTCCATTTGCCAAGAGAATATGTCATCTTAAAGAAATACCTCAAAGGACCAACATTTGGATTGCAATCCTTAAAACAAAAAAAGAGTGTAGATTTTGTTTGAAATTTCAAACATTTTGATGAAGGACCAATGACTTAAATCAACAAATGATTCCCAAAAGTATTCAAGAATAATTTTTAGAAAAAAAAATAAAAATGTCCATTTTAAAATCAAAATATCATATGCTTGAAAAAGAGGTTCATGGAAGAAAAATTTAAACCCACTCTATATAAATTCTGCTTTAAGACAAGTGTTTTTAACTGAAAAAAAAAAGTGAGTAATGTAAATGTGTTTTTCTAGTAGCTAACACATGTTAGCTTGGGTGATTAGTACTCAGTAGTCAATTTCCGTCACTTATTTATTAGTTGTTGCGTTAGCTTGGGATATATATTTACTTAAAATTTGACACGCGCGTGTATTTATATAATTTATAACACCGCTATATGTTTTTGCAATCACACACTAATCCTGTCGTGGCCACGAGTGTGCACTGCTCAGATCTCACTTCGAGAACACAAGGAACACAGTTGGCTAACAGCTCCCAGTTTCTAGACCTGAGGCTCACCACGGGGTGCACACAGAGGCCGTGCTCCCAGGGGGTTGCCCCCAGTCCTGGGGATGGTGAGGTTCCTAGGGCAGGACCACTCCGCCTGACACAGGACTCCCTCGTCGGCTTTCTTTGGCAGGACCTCCCCGCTGACGAGGCTCAGACTTTCTCAGAGCTGCCCTGCAGGTGAGGCTGCTGCTGCCCAGACTTCCTTCCCTCTCTTCTTTCGCAGGTATCAGACCGTATTGCAACTTCTCTCTCAATCCGCAGTGAATACCAGGGATAATTCACAATCCGCAGAACACAATCACATTTTAGCCATTGTGGTCCAGTCGTTATTTATTCCTGAGGATTTAGAATTCCTCCTAAGGGTTATTGTCTCTCGTGTAACAAATTACCCCATGTTAACAGAAGAGAAAGGTCTGATTTATGAACCGGCCCATTGCTGTTCAGCATTATTTCTATGCTTAACTTCATTCAATTCATACCCAAATCACTGTGTCAGGCTTTGAAAAATAGATCCTATTCATTTCAGAACTGTAACCATGTACGTTATATGACATACCAGCAACGTAAAACACATTCTTTAAGGTAAAGCATTGAGATATTGATAATAGGATTGCTGTGTGCTGATTTTCATGTTACTTTTAACCTTATTTTCTCACTAGTTAATATGTTGCCATTAAACTTATTTCACATATGTATTTACAGAATAATAAAATATTCATACCACTGAAAGTACTGTCAAACCTGGACCATTTTTCATAATTTCCAATATAATAAATAATGCATTTATAGCTATTGTACTTGTGCAAGTTGATTTTATTGTACTTTTATACATGGTCCTTTTAAGTTGATGAAATCACTATGGGAAATGTTCCCAGATTTGACATGCCATGAGTTTGCTGAATATCTAGACTTATGCTTGGCAGACCTTACAATCTACACATTGTGTATGTTCTCAGGGACCTCATGGTAAATACTAATGGAAAATGGAGACATGGTTCCTGAAAATTTAGATAAAGACATGTGTGACACATTAGAGGTTCTTGGAAGAAAAGCATAACCTTAATCCATTTCCAAAACTATTTTATGTGGTTGGAGCATGTTATTTTAAATATTTTTATTAAATAAAATAAGTAAAAATGAAAGCCTCTATGAAATAAAGGAAATATTATATAACTAGTATACTTTTCTAAATGGCTGGAAAATTTTCGATCTTATTATACTCTTAAAACTGACCAAATGATAGGGTCCATTTAGATGTATTCTATTCATGGAAAACAAGGTAAATAGATAAACCAACATCTTATACATGGAAACAAATATTTTATTGTTATACCATGAGTTGGTGGAGAAATATTTTTTCAAGACTCGAGAAATAACACGTGGGCAAGCTTATGAAAATTTATAGCAGACACACTCCGTGCATGAAGTTTATTACTCATTTGGGGATACGATTAAATTCCATCTCTGGATATTTGGGAAGGTGAGATCATGAATCTTTTAGTAGTAGATAGGTAGATGATCTTTCTTTTCCTGAATTCTTTTTCCTCTTCCAGTAAAAATGCAGCACAAGAGTCATAGAAGTTGTCTCTTTCTTATATATTTACCTATTTCTCGAACAAAACAAAGCTGTGTTTTCAAATTATCACAAATAAAAGTCAACAGTAGATAAATTAGTAGTTAAGTTTTAACTATAAACTTATACAACTATTAAACTGACTTTTCTCTTTTAAAACTGTTTGATTAAATCAGAAGATATTAAGATATAGGGGTATGTCTGGACCATAATGTAAACTCCAGGAAGGTGACAGAAACACATCGTGACAGTGTGACAGTGGTCATCTGAGGTCTTGTCTGCACAGACAGTGCCAGTAGAGGCAAAGAGTTGCAGCAGGTGGAAGCCAAGGACATATACATAGAAAAGGTGCATTTCAAGACAATTTCAAGAATTTCACTCTTTTCATTTGGAGAAATATGTAAAATAGTGCCTAAATTTATTTTCACACCTGCAAATGTATGCCTTTTTATGAAGTCAATCGTATTTTAGTAAAATACAGATATTTCTCTTTTTTTTCAAAATAAACCATCATAACTGGAAAAACAGTCCAGATCTTGAAATTGCTTTCCAAGGATACTTAATCCTGTTTAAGCTGGAGCTCAAATGAAAAGCAAAGAGTGGTTCAGGAATGCTTCTAAACACTGTGAATTATTTTTCAGTGTTTTCACTTTAGAATATTTATGCATATCTGGAAAACTAAGGCCTAGTCATTTTCAGAGAGAATTACCTTGTAATTTTCTTTTTGGTGATGTTTATTGTTAAACTTGAACACTTCTCATATTTATTTTATATTTGAAAAACCATACCTACTTTTGGAGTTTTAGTAATTTGGTTGAAATTGGAATTGCCACAGGCTACTTTTGGGACTTGTCCTTGAAAATAATCTCAGTTACAGATTTAAAGTGTATAGATTTTTTTCATTGATTGTAACATCATAATCTATACTCATCTATATGAGCCAGTTAGTGGCTCATTAACAGAAAAGAGACTACTATATCTTTTAGACTCAAAAATGTCTATCATTGACATTATTTAAAATAAATAAAGATCTAATCGAGCAGTTTATTTTGATATAGGAAAGTATAACATCAGAGATGAGACAAGCAAAAATGGACTTTTGCCTTATAAAATGTAGCAATATTTATATTCTGCTGAGAAAAGTGAATTCAACCACCCATTTCAATTTTTTTTTCCTTGATCTCTTAAAGTTTTTAAAATTAAAAATGTCCTAATACAAGTTAATGATATATCCCTTTGAGAGATAAAACACTAGCTCTTTGGTCATTTTCTTTTTTTTTTTCTTTCTGTTTTCACATGTAAAATGCCAATGATGATGACTCCCTCCCAAGTTGTTTTAAGGAATAAGTCGAAACTCTATGCGAAGACCTTAACCCAGTGCTAAGTCCTAGTAAGTGGTGGCTCTTGCGTCTATGATTGGTGCCACCCACTCAATGCTGCTGAACCCACTGAGAACCAGACAATGAAGACCAGGCCTTCAATAATCTCTGCAACAGTCAGTTAGACCATTATTTCCATGATTAAAAGACTTTGTAAATATTTTGTGTTTGTGGAAAATGTCCATTTAGAACAGAAAGATTTGATTCTTCTCTTCTGCATTTTTTGCTTGCCGTTAAAGATGTACGTTCAGAAGACATTTCAGTGCCTAGTTTCACAAGTGGAGGGTTGGAAGAGAAAAGGATCTAGAAGACACATGTTAGAAAAACGTTCATATACATCAAAGAAGAAAGAATTATAAGGAAGCTGGATACAGTTGGAGAATAAATCTCTGTATCCCAGTTGAGCTAAATTTGATGGAGTGTTGCCCTATCAACCAGGAAACTCATGAGGAATAGGACAGATAAACGATGAAGTCCAACTATCCAGCTATTGTAGGTCATGTTTCCAAAGATGGAAGCAAACATATCACCAATCACACATTTCTTTACCATCCCTGATATGGAGATGGAGTCAAATTTTCCTCCCTTTGAATCTGGGCTGGCCCTGTGGTTAATTTGAACAATTAATTTGAAGATTCTGTAAGTCATGTTCTGGGACTTTTGAGCCCAGGCACTAAACAGACCTGGGAGCTTCTGTTTTTGTGCTCCATGGGAATCTGGCCATTATCTAACAATTTGAACTGAACTGAGATGGCCCTCCTGCATGAAGGCCAATATAACCAAGTAAAGACACCATATGGGGAAGAACTAGTGACCTGACCCACAATCCAGCTGACTCCCGGCCAGCAGCCAAGAGGGAGCCGCAGGAGTGAGGCCATATTGGAAACGGAACTTCTAATCCTCATCGAGCCACCCCAGCTGAGGCCACATGGAACAAATTGAGTTGTCTTTGCTGAATCCTGGCCAAATTATATAATTCTGAGCACATCAATGTTATCTTAAGCCACAAAGTTTTGCATTGCATAATTTGAGTTTCTTTAGTCTAGATACACTATGTATACAGAGATGTATGTGAATAGTGTTGGCCCAATACACTGGGACCTTTCTTCCACTTGAGTTGCTTAAATGAGCCCTAGTAGACTTTTTCTGTATCAAC
Source organism: Avahi laniger (assembly GCA_963575035.1). Taxonomy (NCBI): domain Eukaryota; kingdom Metazoa; phylum Chordata; class Mammalia; order Primates; family Indriidae; genus Avahi; species Avahi laniger. The sequence continues at coordinate 33,038 of CAUYSK010001554.1, read as the reverse complement.
TGGGGTGGAGACAAGAAAATAGGAACCACTCCAAAGATTTCAAATGGGGAAATACAACACAGGGATTTGTTACACATGAGACAGAAGATTAAGAAACCAAATGAGAGGCAACTCAGGGTGTTGATATTATAAATATTTTGAAAGCTCCTACTATCCCTGGGGCTGAGTAATGAGAAGAAGGAGAATTGCCAGAACCCATAGGCTAGGACCACCTTATGGAGACTGTCTGGTGGAAGCTGGCACCATGGAGGATGAGGCTGACCAGCAGGAAGTGTTGCCCAGGAAAGATTCAGTTTTTAAGGCCCTCCTTCCATTTAAGTCCCCTTCATTTTCACTGGATTGATGTATGACTGAAGTGATTGGTGAGTTGGAAAACAGATCTGAGCAGCAAGCCCCATGTTGTATGCAGAATTATCCACCCTCTGAGATAAAAAAACTATCTGATACAGATTCATAATCATACACAGAAATGTCTCTTCTGAAGCTTCAGTCTACATGCTAATTCACTTCTGATGGGTTTTATTGCTGGGTGCACTGCCCAGGCATATGTGAAATGCATTTTAAGCATGCTGACCTCACTGTCCTAGAGTGGCTCTGTTGGGGGTAGGTGTGTGGATAGGTGATTCTACAGTGGGAGCTCCATGCTGTATAGTCACATTCCTTGTTGGGGAAATTTGAGGGATAGTGGTTCCTGGAGCCGTAATATTCTTTATTTTCCCAATTCTTCCTTGTTTACTCATTTCTCTGACATGTTCTCAGAAACTTCATATGTCCTGCTTGGCTACACTCTGTAAAATGCTCTTTCTCATTCAACTAACCCCCAAGGGCTGAATATTTTGTTACCTTGGGATTAGAGTGTGCAGCAAGCCTGGAGAGAAGACGGTGATGCAACATCACATGAGTAAAATCACAACACCCTGTGAGAAATTGATCTCTTCAAAACTGGGTGGCTGAGGCAGAAAGAGAGCCAAAAAGGAGAGATTAAAACTTTAGCTGAGAAACCAGAGTGAAGTAGGAACACGCTGGGAGCAACCTGGCAGGCCCCTTACTCGCTGATTGCAGTCATTAAACTGTGCCTTGTGGTGGAGGATTATTGACATTTTTATGCTCCGTCCTTCATAAGCACTAATCACTTTACACAAAAATGTAGGTCAGTCAATAAGAAGACCTTTTCAAACAACTAAATGTGCTAGTCTGATGTCTGTTGGGATATCAGAATCTTTAAGAACACATGAACAATTTCATTATTAGATCACAGTGGTAAAAAGAAATTAAAAAGTTATGAATTAAAAAAATGAAAATACAAATGTCAATTTATAGAACCAGTTGCCTTATTAAGACACCCTTGACTGATTTAGGCAAATTCCAAATCCTAGTATTATTCTAGTTATATTTTGGTGAGAAAGCTGATTTTTATGTGAACTATTATGTTGTACCATTTTAAAAGTAAAGCTTCTTTATCTAGAGAAACGCTCCAGAACATTTTTGTAGAAAAATTATTATCTCTTTTTTAATGAAGGCTCCCATTAACACATTTATTTCAAAATCGAAATTTGCTTCAGCCTCTGCAAGCACCCGTCACTGCCCATTGTACAGAGATGAGGACAAAGCAGTGAGGAGAAGGAAAAGGAGTGGCATTGACCCTCACCCTGCAACAGATCAACTTCACCATGAAACACAGCCAGCAACGCCCTGTTTCCAACATCTTCCACCAACAAGAAATCATAGCCTCTTTCTTGTTTTCCCTCCTTCCTTAATGTATGGGCATTACAGTGCAGTGACTGAGGAAGGAATAACTGAAGTGAGGTTTAAAACATTCTGCTTCTGTGCACTTTGCACAAAATGAAGACTTGCTCACTAAAGAATTTTGCAGCGTGTGGACTAGAAAAACTAAAAGCAACCTCGCAACACTGCATTTCCTTCAGGATGCACTTGACGTTTTATCCCTATCGTTGCCACCACTGCCTCCCACCCCATATCTCTGTATTCTCAGGAACAAATGACGCAATTGCAACTCAGGAAAGAGTTTAGCTATACAGGAAGCTTAGCAGCGGTGGCTTTGATGGAGGCTGTGCCTGGTGGTTTTCTTTGACGCTGCAAAATGAGCATTTCATTTCCTAAAATTAATGATGGTCGTGATGATGATCCCACAGTTCTGATGGCACACTCCAGCAACTGGCCTTGACAGCTTTCTTGGTTCCGTAGTCTGAAAGTTTCTCTCCATTTTCAAGACAAGTGCTTTTTTTTTTCCTTAAAAGTTGACATGCAAATTTCAGAATGGCAAAGGAGGTGTGTGTGTGAGCTTTGGAGGCACAGAATTATAGGTGCACATAATCCACAGAATATGCTTTGATCATCTCATATATAATCATCTCATATATAATGCTCCTGCTTTGGGATATGATTTTAAGCTGCTCGGGTACCTGAGCATCATAAATAAATTCTATCTAATGTTCCCTTTCAAATTAATTACTCTGAATGAATTGCATATTTTGTAGAGTAAACAAATCTAATGATTTGTAAAATTCTTCCAGCCTGCTGTGTGTTTTTACCGTTTCTCCTTTAAACTGCCACCATCTTAATCATTTGTGCCAGCAAATATTTTCCCTCCTAGAGAATAAAACTATCAGCCCATGAGTCTGGGCTGAGTGGAGCCTAATTTCTAGTTTAACTATGAGCATTGTAGAAAGATGATTAGGGTTCTCCAGGTGCCACCCCCAGAGCTGGGTCTTCGGCAAGTGAAATTGAAGAGTGCTTCATTCCTGCCTGATCTGTGAGAGATTGAGGAGAGCTTTCTTAACCACTTTGTCCCTAATTCTCTCCTGACTGCAGGAGCCTAAGAACATCACTCCAGGTGTTTCTGATATTTGGAACATCATTACCTGGGGCTGGCGGGCAAAAGGATGCTCTTGGATAGCCCTGGAGAGTATGTGTGGAAGGGGAAAACACCTAAATATGTGAGTTAATGTCAATTCTCGTTGTTATTATTATTCTAAGAGATGAATACGAATGCTGCGTCATATGATATACAAGTTGGCTGGAACACAAAAAATAGAGTTCCCATGAGTTTTTAAGGAGACTTTAGTCCTTCCATAATTACTATAAACTATAAGCCACTAAAAAACATTTGGAGGTGGGTGTGTTTTTTGTCAGCTAAGCCAGGATGGTCTCCTGTTAAATGTAAATATTTCATAAAACATGAGCACCAGAGAGCCACTCTGTGACCGTGACAGAGAAAAAACCAAAGCAACACAAAACAAGACCCTTCTGCAATCACATCTGAACCCAGACAAAAACAGGACATTGCCCAAATCACGAAATACTGCACGACCAAACATGACTGTCTCCCAACTAATATGAGTGACTGCCGCTTCTGCCCACCTTGTATATAAGATTCATTATGCTTTCTGAGAGCACCCACTCAGAGAAACATTGCGATTCTTTGAACCATTTCCAAAATCGCATACCCAAACACCGATCCTTTCACAGACCCTCTCTCACTGAGATGTTCCAAGATTCCCTGTGTTGCACTGTCTCCCTTGTTGTTAAATCCAATAACTTTAACTTTATTTGACCAGAAACATATTCCTTGTGGCATTTAGCTAGAGGAAATCAAGAAACTTTCTCCAAACTCAAGACATGCCGAGCTAAATAAAACTACACTGTAAGGAGGTTTGATCAGAATCATTTTCAAGATAACAACTGTAGACCTTGTCCTTGTGTCCAGACAGCTGCCTCTAAGTTCTTCCCATATTGAAACTCTAGAACCTCCCCTGAGGTCAATAATGACAGGGAGGATGGAGAGGATGGTGTTATTCCCTGGAGAAGTCTAGGTCCCCTGTGTTTGCCAGTTTGGAAAGGAGGCGGATCAGGCGGACCAGAGAAAGTCAGCTGCTCCAGAAAGGCAATCTGTGACTGTTTAAGGCAAACAGCTTCCTTTTAGGCACTGCCTGGCTTGCAGAGCCAGCCTGCTTCTCAGCTCAAGGTCTGAATTTAGCTGTTTATAGGAACACAATTCTCTGATTGACGTTTGCCCCATGTGAGCCTGAGGTTGGTGCTTTCCCTCAGATGTGACTTGGTAGTGTGTACACACTTTCCTTTACTCTCTGATGACAGAACTCCCACTCTGTTCTTTGTCTTAGATGATTCTTTTTGATTTTAACTAGGAAGTGCCATACCTTCCTTTGACTACTCTCAATCCATAATTTACATAAAGAAAACATCTCACATCATCTCTGTGCGCCTCATCATCTCAGGCTTAGCTTTGACATATGACATGAGACGTCACAATATCACCTTCTTACCCTCCTAATCTGGTGTATAATCTTGCTGTTTAGTAATGTCTTTGAGCTTAGGTGTTAAAGAGAATATCGATTGAATCGTGTCTGTGAATTGTTGGTGACAACCTGTTTCTTCCTCCTGCTGTTTCCTTCCTGTGAATACAGCCCAGCAGCTGTATTTATGTCCTGTCTTGGCCAGAGGAGACTCCTAATGAACATACAGTGCAGTGGTGGTTCAAGAAGATTTGCAAAGATGAGAGCCTTGAAGATGAGGAGCACAGTGGCCGGCTGTTGGAAGTTGACAAGGACCAGTTGAGAGCAGTCATGGAAGCCGATCCTCTTACAACTACACAAGAAGTTGCCAAAGAACTCAACATCGACCATTGTATGATCACTCAGCATTTGAAGCAAATTGGAAGGGGGAAAAAGCTCAGTAAATGAGTGCCTCATGAGATGACCAAAAATCAAAAAAAAAAAAAAATCATTGTTTTGAAGTGTCATCTTCTCTTCTTGTAGGCAAAAACAATGAACCATTTCTCAATCAGATTGTGACCTGTGACGAAAAGTGGATTTCATACAACAACCAGCGATGACCATCTCAGTGGTTGGACTGAGAAGAAACTCCAAAACACTTCCCAAAGCCAAACTTGCACCAAAAAAAGGACATGGTCACTGTTTGGTGGTCTGCTGCCGGTCTGATCCACTACGGCTTTCTGAATCCAGGGAAACCATCACATCTGAGAAGTATGCTCAGCATTTCAATGAGATGCACTGAAAACTGCAATGCCTGCAGCTGGCATTGGTCAGCAGAAAGGGCCCAATTCTTCTCCACAACAATACCCAACCTCATGTTGCACAACCAATGCTTCAAAAGTTGAATGAATTGGGCTACAAAGTTTTGCCTTATCCACCATATTCACCTGACCCTTTGCCAACCGACTACCGCTTCTTCAAGTGCCTCGACCACTTTTTGCAGAGAAAGTGCTTCCACAACCAGCAGGGTGCAGAAAATGCTTTCCAAGATTTCATTGAATCCTGAAGCACGGATTTTTATGCTACAGGAATAAACAAACTTATTTCTCATTGGCAAAAATATGTTGATTGTAATGGTTCCTATTTTGATTAATAAAGATGTGCTTGAGCCTAGTTACAATGATTTAAAATTCAAGATCCGAAACTACAATTACTTTGGCACCAGCCTAACTATGATTACCTTTAGACATCTGTTGGACATGTGCCAAGGAGGTAGGAGTGTTCACCTGGGACAGACAGAAAAGTTTAGTAAATGTATTAGAGACCTCAGCTTCTGCTAGAAGCTTCTCTAGTGATTTTTCTTCTTCAGCCTCTATTCCTTGACACTCAATTAATCAACTACATGTATCTATTGAGCTCCCATTATTAAATATCTATTATATTTCTGTGTGTGAGGCTCCATAGAGAATGAAAGACCTATTGATGAGATATAATGATGATTACAAAATAATCTCAGGGGTGCGGTGATAATGGCCATCTCTGTTTATTAATAACCTCCCTTTGTCTACAAAGTATTCTAGGTGTTTCACACAAATTATCTGTAGTTTTCATGGAAACACTCCAAGCTAGGTAATACTAGCCAGTCCATTTTAAATATGAGGAAATCTAAGCCCAAAGTTAAATCTACTCAAAGTTTTTAAATAAGTAGGAAATGAACATGACAATATCACCATGTTATTAATCATGATAACAATGTTAGTTATTATCAGGTAAATAGTAAGGACCTATTAGGTACATAGTAGACCTTATGCCATTAAGAGCCTAGAAAAATTAAAGAGATGTAAAACTCAGTATTTTTCCTCTAGGGAACCAAACTCATCATCAGCTGGGATTCTAAAATAACATAGTTCAAGCCCCATCTCTTATTTAATAATTATACCAACAATCTTCACCTAGGTGGTTCTTTTGCTCGAGAGTCACATGAGAACACAGAGAAACAGAGATGACCTTTCGAGGATATCTATGGGAAGAGCCACATGGAATGGTTAAAGGAGCTCCGCCTAAGCACACATATTGTTCCTGAATTTGGGGCCTTCAGTTAGTACTTTCACCTCCACGTGCTTCAGCTTCCCTGTCTGAAACTGGAGGAAGTGATGGGCCAGCTTTATGCTTTGTGAACTCTGTTTTGCTGGTGCCCAAGAACATCAGGCTGCAAGAGACTAACTCATGACACCAAATACTCCCTGAGTGGACAGTGAATTCCTACTCCTGCCTCACAATATCATATAACACCCATACAGATAGGAAATTATTGTGTTATCATGATGTATCAGCATGTTCTCTCTCTCATCAGACTGCATGGGAAACAAAACCATAGCCAAAAGCTATTCATTGTTACAATACAGGATCAAAATATTCAGTTCAGCTTTAAGAAACAATGGTGATATAGCACCTCTTGTATACTCCTGGACAGAGCTGGAACGCATTCTACTAAGTGAGGTATCCCAAGAATGGAAAGACAAGTACCACATGTATTCACCATCGAATTGGTATTAACTGATCAACACATAAGTGCACATATAAGAATAACATCTATTGGATGTTGGGCAGGGGGAAGGGTGGAGGGGGAGGAGGGAGGAGGGGACAGGTATACGCATACACAAAGAGTGCAATGTGCACCACCCGAAGGATGGACATATTTGAAACTCAGACTTGAGGGGAGAGACAAGGGCAACATTTGTAATCTAAACATCTGTACCCTCATAATATGTTGAAATAGAAAAGAAAACAAAGTTCATTAGATTTTTTAAAACATCTCTTATGTAGGTAGGCCTATTTGAGAATGAGAAGGGTGCTTGTTGAGTTGGAATTAGAATTGGGAAATTTAATTGTCTTGAATGGTTCAATTTTTCAGGCCAAGATGGAATTGTTTTACCAATGAAATCTGAAAACTAGAATTTTTTAAAATTTGTTTTTTTAATTTTTTATCTACTTAAATGAAGAATAGCCTTGGTAATGACATTGGATCCCTGAAAGTTTTATATTAATAATTATTTTTTTCCTCTAAACAGGATAGGAATTGGAAGTCTCTGTTTATCTTTTGCTGTTACGATACCTCCACTTTTGGGAATTATGTATTTAAAAAATAATAATAGCTAAGGACCAAAGACAGCATTCTGTACTAGGTTATTCTACCAGCAATAGAGAGTCAGGCGTGATATTCTTAAAGCTCAATATCTCTACCTATAGAAAGGAGGAAATAATATCTAATTTATATGATTTATGTGAAAATAGATGATATATATAAAGTATTCAGTACCATTTTGGAACATATAAAATTCAATAATTAGTAGATATTACCTTAGAATGAGGAAATTAGTTTTTTGTTAATTGCCGTCATCTGCAGCGTTTAGAATAGAGGGAAGTTTCTGGATTCATTTTCTTTTAGGGAACTGTCTTTATCTTAATTCCACTAACTTCACCAAAGCCATCCATATTACATAGTCACTTTTTTTTTTAATCCTAATCAACCTTTAGGGAGTCCAAACTACTTAGAAAGTTGAGTTACAGACTATTGCTGACTTTAATGACTTTTTTAGTTTAACTAATGGAATGTTGTTCACCCTTAGGAATTCTTGGCAAATAAATATGCCACATAGAGCTAAAACATGAAAAAGACCATAAAACTTTTTCCTGAGATTTAAGCCCCCAAAGAAAACTTAAACTGTGCTCTATACTCGTCCTCACACAGGGTTCTTTTCAGATTGGAAATAGTTTTCAAGCCCTTTAGGGAACAAATTGAATGAAGTCTTTGAATTCTAGCATCTCTTTCTACATCTAACTTGAGGATAAAAGTGACAAAGACCCCAATCAAAACTTTGGATCTTGGTTATAGCTCCGGGATAGAAAATGTCAGTATCGACACTAAGACAGTCTTCAATCAAAGCTCTTTCTCTCATAAGTTAGTTGGACAAAAGGTCTCAGTTGAGCAGAATTAGATGCAGAGAGCAACTGGACTTTCACTGTTATTTAGGAATAAAATCAAACTTGATGGCAAAATGGTATAAATTTACACAATTACACTGTTGCAAAACCGTTTACAAATGACTTTTCAATGACAGCTTTTTTCCTACAATTTCTATATATTCCGGAGTAATTTCTTTGAGCTCTGTGACTATGTCATGATGTTGAAAGTCATTTTAAGATCATTGGAATATTCTGTACTTATTCCAGTGAAGACAAAAAGTTCTTTCCTCTCAGTCACCAGTGCTATTCCATTCTGAATGGGGAACATCAACAGGGATGGCATTTTGCTATCTGTTGCCTGTAATAGAGAATACTGACTACATAAATAAACAAATAACAGTTGTAAGTCTCAGTCTTTGCCCTCCAGTGCTCCCAACCGTGAGCATCAACAACACCTGGAGGTGATTATAACTTACTGCTATTCTCTAGCTTCAGCCTGGCTCTGATAATGGGAAGATGTACCTGATGGTTTGGATGGGTACTTAGAGGAAAATCACCCAAGCTGGCCCTCTACCTTGTGAGTCCTTGGGCCCTCTCTTTCCTGTGCCCAAGGTAATCACACTGGGGGATACTGATTCAACCTCATTTAATATACTCCAGAATAGGTTGACAGTAATCTGAACACTCTCTATTCAATGGATATAGCATTTATTTATTTTTATACTTTGGTAACTTTTTAAAAATTTTGTAATAAACTATTTTATTATTATGAACTTAAAAATTGAAAGTGTGTTCTCAATTAGAAATTCAACATTGAATTTCCCTATTTCAAGAAAATTGGTAGTGAACGTGTAACTTGCACAAAACAGTGACATTTCTGACCACGTGAAACCCAGAAGATACAAATCTGCTGAAGATACGTCAGCATCTACTCCAGTGTTCACAGGTGTATTAAGTCACTGGCCAAAAGCATGAGTACACCATGTGCCACTGTAACAGTTGGGCTTGCACACCGTGTTCTGGAATATGCCTTTTTTTATTTAGGTTACATAATTGGTTCTCTAAATTAGTTTGTTCAATTTTTATTCCAAGTTTCTGTTTACATGAACAAAGAATAAAAATATTATTGTTAATGTGTCAGCTCCATGAGCAGAAAAATATTCCCAAGAAGTGATAACGCAAGTTTAATACCAATATCATCAGAGGCTTTAAATAGAAAGTCAGATACTTCTGAGAAATGTTTTTCCTTTAGTACATGGATTCAAAGTAAAATGTGCTAAATTCAATCATCTAATTAGACACAAAATAATTCCTGGTTCTCTGAAAGAACCCTCCACTCTTAGTCTCATCTGTTCTGTAAGAGAATGCCATAAACAGGGTGGCTTATTAACAACAGAAATATATTTCTCACGGTTCTGGAGGATAGAAAGTCCAAGATCAGCGTGCCAGTGGATTCGGTGTCTGATGATGACCTGCTTTCTGGTTCATAGGTGGCACCTTCCTGCTGTGTCCTCACATAGCAGAAGAGACAAGGCAGCTCTCTCAGACCTCCTTTGTAAGGACACTAACTCCATTCTTGAGGATGCTGCTCTCATGACCTAATCATCTCCTAAGGCCCTATCTGTTAATACCGTCATATTGGTGATTAGGTTTCAACATATGAATTTGAAATCAGGAAGGCAAGAAGAGAAACTGAGAGAGGGCACTTAAACCAAGGTGGAAATAAGGCCAGACATCCGTACTTTACAGCCCCATGTGAAACAAGGTGACTATGCGGACATAAGAGCTTCATTCCTTTCACTAGCTCCGGACTCAGAAGGAGCAACTATCAACAGAGCCAGAGCAATGATCCCCTTTCACCACTTGTTCCTCCCTAGATGAACATAGCCACACGGGTGGACTCAATCCAAGCACAGGGTAATGGTCTAAAGTCTAGTAAACTATGTAGTCAAAATAAAGATAAAATTTAATAGCTGGACCAGATATAGGATAAAGCCCATGTTTATGAGGGGATACTAAGATATTGTTGATTAGTAACTTCTCTCTGGTGTCTAAAATAGTGGTGGACAGGGGTGCAGATAAGCATGTGATTTCAAAAGGGGGAAAAAAGTGGACATTGATTACCTTTTCTGTGTTTGTACCTCACTAAGCAAAATCTTCACAATCAGATTTTTACAAAGGTAAATGGTATTACCACCCACCTGGTGTCTAATGCCAGGAAATTCAGAATCAACTTTTGTATTTCTTTCTTCTTCATGTCACAAATCCAATAAATAAATCATCACGTCCTGTTGATTTTACTTCCTGGATATTTTTAGATGTATTTGCTCTTTTCAATCCACCATCAGCTGGTTCAAACCACTCTCAGTTCTCCCCAGGATTAAACGGATTGTCCCCTAACTGTTCTCTCCATATATATCCTCAGTCCTTTGCATATATGCTACACAACAACCAAAAGAACATCAAAAATCAAAAAATAAAAATCAAGCAAACCAAAAATCCAACCTGTCTCTCTCTTTAATACTTGAAGTTTTAGTGAGCAAAGCCTTAGGGTCTAACTGGCCTTGCTCTCTGGCCTGTACTCACTCCTTCAATGCATCTCTCATTGGCCCCATTTACCTTGCTTATTCTATTTCTTAAAACTCCCAGCATCTCCTTCCATCACCTAATTCCTTCACAACTGCCCTCTGCCTAGAAGGTTCTTCTGCTGTGCTACACCTGAACAAATCCCACTCTTCCCTCGGGTCTTAACCAAATGTCATTCCCTTGATTTACCCACGATTGAATCCTCACATGATCTATGGGATCCCACAACACCTGCTGTGTTCCCTTTGTAATATGTGCGATTGTGTGTTTGTCTATCTTCCTTTCTAGACTGCAAGCTCTAGTCTAGGTTCTTATGATCCTTATTTAGAAATTCCAGTCTTTTTGAATAATGATAGAAGAATCAGCCAGACATGACCATGTATATCCTCCTTGTTTTCTGGTGTTTTCTTCATTCTTATAAGTCACTAGTTCTCAAGTGTTAGCATGCATCGCCATACCTGGAGGGCCTGTTAAGATGTAGATTTGAGGATCCCACCTCCAGAGTTTCTTAATCACTAGGTCCCAGGAAAATCCTGGATTTGTGTTTCTAACCAGTTCTCAGGTGATATTGATGCTGCTGCTCCAGGCACCCCACTTTGAGAATCATTGCCGTAAGGTCATTTACCCGCTCCCCCACAGCCTCACCTAAGCTGATGGAGTTACTAGTAACGAATGCCTTGTGGACCAAACACAGCGCCACCAATTTTGTCATTGATTTTTCTGTGTCCTGAGTGAATAGTTAAGCGTTTACATATGCAATTTCATCTTTCAGCAAACACCGATCTAATTGCTTTGGGAAATAAAATATTACAATCCATTTTAGATCTTCAAAATTGTATTGAAGTGCTCAGCAATTACTGCCTTATGATGTGATATTGATCACAATTCAGCTTTCTTATCAATCCAACAACACATTAATTATTGATGGAAATTGTCTGCCTGAGATTCTAATTCAATTAAATGTTATTGTCCTCATCCTTGTGGTAAAGCTGCACGTTATCTTTAGAACTGCTCACTGCTAGCTAGCTTGAATGTTCTCCCTACAGTTCCTGTGTGTGCAGGTTGTTTCATAGCTAAAACAGGCAGGCAATGATGAATATGCTGTTTATTAGGAAGTGAGCATGTCCCTAATGTTTCACTAGATATCTCCTATGGACTCTTAAGTTCCAGCTCCCAGCGTAGGACACAGGGAGATAAACATCTTATCTATTAAAATGACTTCTTCAAATTATATCAGGAAAAAATTCCTAGGTGAATAGAGATCTGTTTCATCATTTGCTACTGGCATGTATCTCTTCTGCCTGAAAGAGAGTATTATCACTTAACAAATGGAACTGTAGGGAGTGGAGACAACATGGCAGACCAGAGATACCAGGTGCCAGTTCATCTCAGAAAGAAGTAAAATTTTTAGGTGAAAAAGAAAAACAAAGAAATAAACAGACATAGATCAGGTGTAATTCTAAGGAAAAAATACCAGAATCTACCAGAGATCCCATGGGAAGAAGTTGTGGAGCAGAACAAGAAGGAGCAAGATATTGGCAAAGGTTAACCCTTCAGAGGCTTGGAGTCCAGTGAAAAGGGAAGGTAGAGTGGATGGTTTCTCCCTCCCTCACATCTCTGGCAGTCAGCAGGCTACTGACTATAGAGCCTTTCTACCCTCATGAGCCCCAAAGCTGCTGCCTCCAATGAACTAGGAGCTTCTTAAGGATAAAGCACCAGGCTTCCAGACCCCTCAGGGTCACTTCCTATCACCACAGACCTGAGCCAAAATGGCAGGTGCCATATTGCTTCTCCATACACTGTCCACCTTTGTCCTCGCAGGGGGCTTCAGCCCCTCAGTTTTCATCTTGCTTGTTACCACAAAAATATTTCCCAACTCTGGCCCAGACTATGGGAGCCACAGGGGCGAGTGGGTCCCAAGATATCTGCTTGACCCCCATAGCCTGGACATTCCAGGTGGGCTGCCTAACAGAGAAAAATGACCAGAGTGCTAGCTTTCTTCCATTCAGACTGTTTTTCTCCCCTTTCCCTTCCCCATTGGTGGATGCTGAGAGAGATGATTGAGCCAGGGCTCTCAGAAGCAGCTGCTTCTGCCTCTGTTAGTGCATCAATCACACAGAGGATTCCATAGAGAGTGGGGCTGACACCTTTCCACTTAAAGACCTGCAGCAGACTAAGGGGTGCTCAGACTGTGAGCTCCTTGCTCACCAGCCCTCCCATTGCTGCCTGCCTCATTGCTCCAGCAGAGCAGGTCACACCCCATAGACAATTTGAGACCAACATGCTTCTCCCTGGCATGGTCAAGGATTAATCTCTGCAGACACAGGGACAGGTCCACAGGCCGGATCCTGTACCCCAGGACTCGATAGTATTGCTCAGGGGCATGGAGGGGATATTTGTGAACTAATCTCAGGAGGTGAGGGAGCCCTCATGAGCAAAATTGTAAAGCGAGTGCAGTGAGGGTCTTAGCTGCAGCAAACTTGTAGAACACCCCTCCCCCAATACTAAGGCCATACTCTCAGCCCAGGGCAGGATCCTGAACAGGGAAGCTCCCAGCCTGCAGTGCCATCGTGGCGCAGCTCAGCTAGTTTCAGCTCCTGCCTGCTCGCAGATGCCAGAAGGAGACCACAGAACAGGGGAGGGTGGAGAAGAGTGAAAGCCACTGCTGACAACCAGATTGTGGATCTTAGATGGCCCTCCCCCATAAGTAGTCTTTCTGTCTGGGTGGGGCCACATCAGCCCCTCCCTGGAATTTCCCCAGAAGCTTGTGAGAGGCTCCTTGACCTCTGTCGAGACAGCTACCTAACCAACTTTTGTGAAGCCTAGGCTTACCCAATCCAGCCCGCTCAGTCGTGCTCCTCTACCTACCTCTGCTGTGGTGGAGAGTAAGGACCACCTGGAAGTTCCAAAGCCCTGCCCAACACCTTGGACATTTGACTGCTTCTCCTGAGTGGCTAGGGCCAGTCACAGGTTCCAAAAACAACACTACAGACTGTTCCTTCCGAAAAGAACTACCCATTGACGAGGAGGTCAATTTTCACAGCCCTTTACATTTTCTAACTCAATCATCCAGGGTATGATTAATTCCTACATGCAAGTACCACCTACTGTCTCAGATATTAAGCTGGATGTGCCAATACAATTCACACTGTTAAGAAGACCACAGAGCTAGGGAAAAAGAAAGGATTCAAAAGACCTCCATCCTCCCTCATCAAGAGACAGGGAATCTGCCCACACACATACTTCACCAGTGCTACAGTTTACAAACAACTAGCAACTGAGAAAACCACCACACTAAAGATATCTAAAACCAAGGCATCCATCTAGAACCTAGACCACTATCAAAGCACCCACAAGCAAAGCCAAAGGTTCTCACTCAACATATGTTACTAACACACGCTTACGAGTGTGTGTGTATGAGGGGGAAGCTCCACCTAAAGAAAAGAAAATACAAAAATGAGAAGCCACAGCTACTTCAGATGAGATGGAACCACTGCAAGAACTCCAGAAGTATAAAAAATCAAGGTGAAAAGACATTCCCCAAAGGGGAACATGACCTCTCTAGCAGTGTATACCAACCAAAATGAAAATATTGAATTGACAGATAAAAAATTCCAAATATGGATTGTAAGGAAGCTCAATGAAATCCAAGAGAAAATGGGAAACCTCCTCAAAGAAATCAGACAAACAATTCAAAAAATGAATGAAAAATTCACTAAAGACATCAGCATGCTAAAAAAATAGAACTTATGGAAATGAAAAATTCATTTAAGGAAATACAAAACACAGTGGAAAAATTTAAGAATAGACTAGACCAAACAAAGGAAAGAATCTCAGAGCTTGAAGACAACTTTTTTGAATTAACTCAGTCAAAAATAAAGAACAAAGAATTAAGAGGAATGAACAAAGACTACAAGAAATATAGGATTATGTAAAATGACCAAATATAGGAAACATAGGTATCTCTGATGGTGAAGAAGGGCAGGAAAATCTATTTGAGGGAATAATTGAGGAAAACTTCCATGGTCTTGCTAGAGATTTAGACATCCAGGCACAAGAACCTCCACAAACACCTGACAGATTCATTGCAAAGAAGCAATCACCAAAACACAGTCATCAGACTAGCCAAAGTCAACATAAAAGAGGAAAACCTGTGAGCCATAAGATGAAAACATCAAGTAACTTACAAAGGAATACCAATCAGGCTAACTGCAAACTTCTCAATGGAGACCTTACTAGCCAGAAGGGATTGGGGCCCCATCTTCATTCTTCTTAAACAGAACTATTTCCAGCCTAGAATTTTGTATCCTGAAAAACTAAATTTCATATATGAAGGAGAAATAAAGACATTTCCAGACAAACAAACACTGAGGGAATTTGTCAGGACCAAACCTTCCCTATAGGAAATACTGAGAACTGCATTATACATGGTTCAGCACAATAGATACCCACCAGTGTAAAACCACCCAAAAGCTAAAGCTCGGAGCTCATATGTAACAATAGAATAAGAAGTAAAACAAGGCAATAAGGTACTACTACTCAATGGGATGAACAGAACATTATCCCACTTATCAATTATATCTATCACTGTGAATGGTCTGAATGCCCCACTCAAGAGACACGGGCTGGCTGAATGAATGAAAAAATACAACCTAAATATCTGCTGTGCCCAGGAAACGAGTATAGCATATAAGGACTCATATGGATTCCAGGTGAAGGATTGGAAAAAAATATTCCTTGCAAACAGAAACCAAAATAGTAGGTGTAGCCATTCTCATATCATAAAATTGACTGTAAACAATGGTAAAGAAAGAAAAACATGATCATTATATAATGGTAAAGGGAGCAATACAACAAGAACATAACAATCCTAAATATTTATGCCACTAATACAGGAGTACCAAAATTCATAAAGCAAATTCTACTAGATCTAGGCAAAGAGAAAAACAGCAGGAACATAATTGCTGGGGACTTTAATAACCCACTGACCGAACTGGACAGATCATCCAAGCAGAAACTAAGTAAAGGAACATTGGAATTAAATGGGACTCTAGAACAAATGTGCCTGACATTTACAGAACATTTTACCCTCAAACTACTGAATATATATTCTTCTCATCAGCACATCAAATATTCTCCAAGATTTATCATATTTTAGGCTACAAAACACATCTCAACAAATTGAAAGAAATAGAAGAAATCATACCATCTATCTTCTCAGATCACGGAAGAACAACTACAAATCAGCTCCAGGAGAAACACTCAATCCTACACAAAATCATGAAAATTAAACAATCTGCTGCTGAATGATTATTGAGTCAATAATGAAATTAAGATGGAAATAAAAAGATTCATTGAACTGAGTAACAAAGGGGACACAGTTATTAAAATCCATGGGATTCTGCAAAAGCAATCCTAAGGAGAAAATTCATAGCCTTAAATGACTACATCAAAAAGACAGAAATATCACAAACTAACAAGGTAATGACAGGCTTCAAGGAACTAGAAAAGGAAGATCAAACCAAATCCAAAGGCAGCAGAAGAAAATAAATAACTAAGGTGAGAGCAGACCTAAACAAAATGGAACACAATCAAAATAAATAAATAAATAAATACAAAGGATCAATGAAACAAAAAATTGAGGAATTAGCTGGAGCTTCCCAAATCCTGGACCTCTGGCAACCACCATCGATCTCACGCTTTGTGGATTCCCATCTCAGAAACATTTTCCTTCAGTCCCACTTCTCTCCCCTGCTTATTGCTCAAAGCATTTGCTTCAATTTCCACGTGCTGTGATCTACGAGCATCAGCCTCCTGATCACTCATAGAGTACTTCATGAATCTGTTCTTGCTGCAATCTCTAGTGATCTCTGGATTACTAAATGTTCCTGGATTTCATCCCTTGTTTCACATGAACCCATAGCAGGAATTGACCATAATGACCTACCCTCCTTCTGAAACACTTCTGTCCTTTCCCCCGACCACCCCTTGCTTACTGTAGCACAAGGACAGTGCTGCACAGACATTCAGCTAAAGCCTCTGTCATTGGCTGTGATCTGTGGCTTTTGGTCAATCCCGAAAAATGAAGACACGAAGACCCCTTTCTTTCTTCATCTCTCTTTTGTTTTTTAGATCACTATTCCCAATTCCCTTTAAATATTGAGGTTTTATTTCAGATCCTTTTCTCCCCTTACTCTTCATACTTCTGACAAATGATCTCTTAACCTCACCCTTCGTTCCAACTACTACTTTCCTGGCTCCAGTCTGTAATATCTTCCAGATTATTTCACAGTTTCTACACAGATTCTGCATGGGAGGCTGACACTAGACATGTCTGAAACTAAATGCATGCCCTTTCCTGCATCCTTCACCCCCGTCCCTCTGTGCTACACACCCACACAACAGCCTCTCTCTGCATTGCCCATCCTGGCATGTGGCACCCATAGGCCACCCAATCTGGGGAACTGCCCACCATCCCTGAGTCCTCCATTTTTTTCACAACCCAAACCAGATCAGTCCCCAATCCCTGCTGATCATACCTCCTGTGTTCCTCTAAAAGCCACCTCTCCCTCTCTGCTTTCACAATCACAGCATTGCCTCTGTCTCACCATATCTTATCTTGCGTTTATAGGAGTTCTTGTGGTAGTTTCATATCTCCTTTTGTGACCTTGTTAATTCATCTCTATTAAATCTTTGACAATATAAATACAAGAATTAACGTAATACAATCCTCATACATTCCCATCTGCTTCTTAAAACTTGTTTTTCTAGTTATATCAAAACTGGAAGCTTTCTTGTGCCTGACTTATTTAACTTAACTATTTGTCCATGCCCATAACTAGGTGGTGAAATCTTTGAAAGCAGGAATGCTGCCACCCGTTGTGTATGCCTAGTATGTGGCTCAATGACTGGAATAGATTAGATACTCAATAGATGTTTGATCAATGAAGGAATAAATTATTGAAGAGCTGGCATGTTCACCAACAATGAGATCACATACAATCTCCAAATATGCTAAGTTTCCCTCTTGAATACATTTCTGCTTGTGGCCATTTGTGCAAGAAAACAATGAAAACTTGTACAGCTACACGTGCAACACAAATGAAAGAGAAGATTGGCCACAGTGTCCATATGCAGATCATTTACAATTTGGTAATGATCGAAACTTATTAAATCCTTGCGTCCCATGAGTTTGTTATGTGTGTGAGCGTGTGTGCACACCGGTTAATCCACACGTATACAGAGCATCTCCCCCTTCCCTTCCACAGACATGGCCATTCTTTATTTGATAGTTTATCGATGCCCTGGGGAGGAAGTTCTCCCATAAGTTGTTTTGATAATAGTGGCTGCAGAATGAGCTGAATCAAGTTTCTCTTTAACTTGATATATTTGAAGTCATAGATACTATGGGATTTTTGATGTTTTGATTCACTGCACTGAGAATAAAACATGTAGCAACCTGTGGGGCCTGGTGTAGGAGATATAGGGGCAGGCAGAGGTCTGATTCCCTTTCATCTGTGGCTAGCATGTAAGACTGGAATCAAAGTCAGACTGATAGCTCATAATTTGTTTTCTATTTTAACCCGCATCAACCTGCTTCTGTTTGCCTTCCCTAAGGTATGTTTCTTATGACTTCTAATTGACAAATTTCTTTTATTATTCCCAAACATAATTTACCAACTTACTTCTTTCTAGTTTGTTTGTATATCAATGCTATTTATTTCTTGGAACAACTCATCTTGAAAGCTTATTCTTTCTGAGAAAACATATATGAAGACTTGGATAAAATATTGTGCAGATAATCCTTTATGTCCCACTAACACAACATTGGAATTGGCTAATGGCACTTTCATTTCGTGTTTTTATGTATTTCGTGTCTTATGTATCCTAAAGATACATAAGAGCTTAAATTTTAGTGGTTTACATGTTTTTCCTCCTTTATCAAAACTGGAAACATTTATTTGTCATCATGTTCTCTTCAGGGTTATTGCAGACTCTGACAGTATCATTAAAGTCGTATTTCATCTCTCTATTTTCTATGCAATTACTTATTCCAGAGATTTTAGCATTCCTGGAACTGAATCTTATACTGTTTTCTGGAACAATTTATTAATTCATATAAAGAATTTAAAGCTTCTGACTCGCCATATTTTTTTCATTTAAAGTTGGCTTAAGGATACTCTAATAGATAGTTGACAAGGATGTTGCATTTCTTAACTCATACCAAGATGGAGAACAAAAGACTAAAGTCATTCTTCATAACAATAAAAAGAGAAAGTGGAAAATAAATATTGTAATGGTACTAGCGTAAACGCAAGTATATTTACCGTACTTATTTTGATTAATTTAACTGGAAATATTGTTTAAGGAGGAATTCTTCATACTACCTTATATATCTTCAAGTGAAATGTGTGCATTTTGTTTTTAAAACATGACAATTTTAACATTTTTTTTCCACATAATTCTGTGTTTGCTTCTACTTACTCTTGTAGTGTACGGCTCATTTATTAGTTGTGTTCGTTTCTGGTGATACATTCGTATAATATACATACATGCACACAAAGACACAGGGATGTACACGTAGACTGAGCAATTTCTTTTTATAGCTCATGGTATTCCATTACATGTGGGTTTATTTAAGTATCAATTATACTTCTCTTATAAAATTTTTAATGGTTTCTCCAGAATTGCCAATATACGTTTTTAACTAACTTTAGTCCACCTTCAAATGACGCTATACCAATTCATACGCAGTGTGAGTACCTTATAGCAGAGTTTTCAATACTTCCCCTTCCTAGACCTGTGGCATGGCTGCCATTCATCTTACTTATCCATATGCTATAACCATCCCATACATCGTTACTGTTATTACTCTGAACAGTTTCTGATTCTAGATCCCACTGGATCACAGGCTCAGAGATTTAAACCCCTCTTTGGTTGGTGGCTTTGTCAGCTCTGTCAGCTCCCTAGTATATTTCCTCAACTTCTAAAAAGACTGGATTTTGGGAATCTCGGTGGTAGCCCTCAGGTAGTTAGGAAGAAAAATGGGAGGGCTAGTTGGTCTAAATAAATTGACTTAGGGACATCCCGGAGGAGCTGTGGGCAGCCTGGTCAGTACACAGTGGGGTCTGATAAGGGTGTATGAGCACATGAGGACAGAGACAGGAGGTGAGAAAGCAAGTCTAGAGTTATTAAGAAAACCAGTGGGGCTGCTCCCAGCCAGCCCTTTTAGTTGATACAGAAGGACAGCCAACAAAATCAATTAGGTAGAAAACCTAGATAAAGACAACATCCAGTTTTATATTTACCTAATGTTGTATTTCTTTACATTTTATAGTTGCATATATTTCTTTACGAAACTTTCATAAAAAATTGGGAGTTTGGAATTTTGGCATGGTATATCATTTTAAAATGAAATAACTAAAGATTTTGCTAGTGGAAATAAATGTAACACATACAGAATTTCAGTGAGTTTGGCATATAGCATAAATATGCATGCATAAGAAAATATACTATGGAACTAAAAGACTTAGGCTAATGCATTTTGTAAATAGCAGTATGTATTGTCTTACTTAGAAGAATTTTCTAATGATAGGAAAAGTGCAAATTGCATTGCTGTTCTGAAGAGTAAGATTTGTCATTTAAAAGCCTACTATTTGATTCAGGTAGTGATGCAATTTTACTATAAAAATTTCAGAGCGAAGAATTTGTAAAAGCAAAAAATGACTCTACATTCTATTCACCAAATCATCTGGGTCATTCTAGCATAGGAACTTGGAAAGTGATGTGGAGATATTAAATACATGTGTTTGTATTTAAATTATTTGATTGAATCCCATTTGAAACTGAACTTCCATCCTGTGTTAGCCAGTCATTTTCAGTAATATATTACTTCAATCAGGTTGACCTTTTAAACAAAGCCAACCATTCAGAAAAAAAGCCATTCATTTCAGTCAACCACAACAAAATAACAACTTCAAGTCAGAAAGAGTTTTAGGGCAGCCAAGAACTTTAAAAAGATTTGCCTTTGAGGTTTCTGCATAACACAACGTGACTGGTGAGTTTGAAAACCAAAAAGAGAAGAGTGTCATCAGGGGTCCTTGAGGTTTCACTTCAAGAGGAAGTCCCAGGAAAATTTCTATCCTAAGATGCCAGCACAACTTCAAATAGCAGTGAAGCTCCTGGAATGGACTGTAAAATTGAGTGTATGTATGTCTGGATTTTCTTCTCCTTGGGGCTCACAAGTTTGCATCATGTTCTGTAAATCAACTGAGACCCAAGCTGCTTGAAAATCATCATTTAAAAACAGTAATTTTCATGCTATTTTGAAAACCAGAATTATATGCACAGTGCCACAGGACCAACCCTCAGGTTTGAATTCAGTAGTTTTGGGGAAGATTGCGGGGACTGCATTTCTAACAAGATCCCAGGTGATGCTAAAAGCTCCATGGACCACTCTGAATAGCTGTTCTAGAGGCGATTGGGAAAAGGAAAAGTCACATCCTACTTCAACAGCTGTGAGCACCATACAAGGGTTTATGTTCTGCACGTTGCCTATAAATCATCAGAATAGAATATTCTACGTGTAATTAGCTCTATTCACTAAAGAACAAGGTGCATTTCTTAAAAATGTATGTTGAAAACAGTTTATACTTAACATACAGAAAACTAGGCTTATACTTACCAAAATATCACTGACAGTAAACAACATATTTATTGATAATAAATGGAAATTGCAGTAATAAAATGTTAATTAATGAAATCTTGTCACCACCACGAGCTGTGATCTTGCATTACTCATCCCCTGTGTTTCATCACCCCAGACTTTCTGCAGAAGTTGCCCAGCCTTGGATGAGTACTGGAGCCCCTAACACCAGAACGACCAGCACCCACCTTCCTCAGATGGCATTTGGCAGGACCAGTCTCATCATCCCTCACATTCTCGTCCACCTTGACAGGGAGCTCCTGGTCACCCCATTGTGACCCACAGCCTTCTCCACACATTTCTACACAGATCCTCAGAGAGGAGTCATCTTCCTGCTCTCCATTCCTAAAAAACCCTTCCTTGTGCCCTGAAAATATTATCCTCTGTGGTTTGTAAAATGTTCATAGCGCTGAAAGTTAATTGACCATTGGGAACCACTTCTCGGGTGGAGGACAATTTTTGCCTCACACCCATCACCCCTCAAGGCTAGGAGGATTGGTCAGATCCTCCTTGCTGCCCTGGGCTGCGTCCAGACTATAACTCCACTTCCAACTTTCAAAAACCCCCACTCCTATGAAACAAACACCATTAAAATCCAGCACTACTCTTCAAAAATCACCAACACTCCTTGTGTTTCTGTACAATGGTCATTTTTATTTTTCTATCTCACTACAGTTGACCCTGCCAAGCATCCTCTTCTCTGAGTATCTGTGGCACCACCCCCTCTTGGATTTTTGGCTTCCTTGTGACCCATAGGTCCCCTCTTCACCTCTCAGTGGGGAAGTTGAAGGGCTAAATCCTGGATCCTCCACTCTTCTCCCTTGAAATCCTATTCCTAGATATCAGCCTCCATGTCTGAGGTTTAAATAATTTCTAGGATTCTGACTCCATGTTACCCTCATAGAGGTTTTTCCCAATAAATCTATTGCATGTCTAACCACATTTTGGAGTCTGCTTCTTGGAGACCTTGAACTAACACAAGAGATGTAAGGTCTATTTGACCTCAACAAAGACAGGGCTTCACGGAGCTCAACAAAACACCACTTGGGTCTCAGGGAAAGTGTGGGTCTTAAGAGGCAGGTGACCGTTCCATATGGCGGGAGCTCTGAAAACAGGCTGCCTTCGCTTGACTGAAATGACAGGGCAATATCATTCATCCTTATGCTCTTGCACACGGGATAACAACAGACTTTGGCGAGCAGGTGCAATCAAGGAAAGAAAGCAATTAAAGAGAAGATATAATTTTTTCATACACTGGGTTTGAAGGCATTGGTGGGCAGAACAATATTTGTGCCTTAGAAAATGCAAAGTGGCTGAATTTTGGGTGCAACACAGAAAACAGAACATCTATGAGGCCCTAGGCTTAAAATACCAGTGTAAGTCTTGGAGAGCTAGTGGCAGGTGGAAATGGAGACAAATATTCTTAATGGAAAAGGAACACCTTAAATAAGATTTAACAATTCCGACCTCCACCACAGCAAATTCCTAAACTTTCACAAAGGCAGCAAAATCCCTGGATATCAGACTGAGTGCAATAAGCAATTAGAATTTAACTCCTTTGGACTTGTAACTTGTAGGAGCAAAATACTTGAAGGTTAACCTAAAGAAATTAACTTTCAAGGGATTTAATTTTTGACCTTGAATGTCTTTGTAAAATTGTAATAATGGGAGGAGCTTAGTATTCAAATTTGGAGCTGGAATTTTATCACTGAAATGTTTTTAAACATTTTATTGTTGTAGTTTCTTAATGTTGTAATCAAATCTCTTTATAGAATTACTGATGGACTATTTTGACAATATGGCACTTGGAATGGGAAATAGAATAAGAGGTGATTTTTTAGTTTTGGATCAGAATATTCTTGAAGTCATTTTAATTACTGTGCTCTTCACACCCATTTGAGGGCCTTTGAGGGACAAATCCATGCTTCTCACTAGTGTTTCCAGGGGAATACCTAAGTGGAATATTGAAGGAGGCAGGGCTGCTTTGGGGGAGTGGGCTTGTTTGTAAAGGTGGGAGTAGGGCTGTGCTTGGCGACTGCTCACCCCTTCACTGGGGACAGACGGCCACACTCGGGTCACCACAGGCTTTTACTTTAACCCTAATGAGTTCAGAGATCAGGAAGCTGGGGAACATTTGGAAAGAAGAGTGAATGTTTATTATCTAGCCTTGGTGTTTGCTTTTATGTGAAGGTAGCTCTTTGAGGCTGGGCAAGGAAGTCATGCCTGTAATCCCAGCAATTTGGGAGGCCGGGTGGGAGACTCACTGGAGATCAGGAGTTCTAGACCAGTCTGGGCAACAGTGAGATCCCGTCTACACAAAAAATAATTGTTAAAAGTTATCTGGGGGTTGTGATGTGTGCCTATAGTCCCAGCTACTCAGGAGGCTGAGGTGGGACGATCCTTTAAGCCTAGGGAGCAGTGAGCTATGATTGCACCACTGCACTCCAGCCTGGATGAGAGAGCAAGACTTTATCTCTATAATAAATAAATAAATGGAAAAAAAATGACAGCTCTTTGGAATAAGACTCCCGCCATCTTTCCTCCCCCGTCATAAATTCCTCTGCACAGGAAATGTAAGACCCACCTTCTCTTTTTCTCATATCTGCTGCCTGCCCAGAGCATCTTTTCTCCTCTGCTGCCCCGTACTCCACCCCTCCTCTCCACCACGAGGCGGCCTGTGGTGCCTTTGCTCCATCACGGCCAGGTGGGAATTTCTACCTGAGCCACGAGTCTGACATTAGCAATCTAATTTTGCTGTCACATCCGGGGATTCATTCTCTAGCATCACTCCCACGCCCTGCTGAGAGCTGCTTCATGGAAGTGCATGTTCACAATCTTCTTACTTCCCTTAGCAGCAGACGCAGTTCCAGTTGCCCTCTCTAGTGGGAAGGCGTGCAGAATTGGGGTATCACAGAGCTGCTGCAGTAGAGGTTCCTGCTCTCTAACTTCTACAAGCTCTTCCATATGCCACAGAGTATAATTAATCTAAAATGAGCCCCTCATGCATTTGGGCTTTTAGAACTGGTAAAAATACTATAAATGCTGAGTGAATTATTCTGAGGGATGTTATAGCTTCACAGAGGAGGGAATCAAAACAAACATCATTATGTAGGAAATCATGAGAGTTCAGACAAATATAGAAACACTTTCATGTTACATTTTATCTAAATAAAAATGATTTGCAAGGCCTCAGTCAGACAGAACCTGATATGAGAAGTGAAAGGGCTTTACAGTGCTGGTTTAAAATAAGACTTCGTGTTTTTATATTGTTTTATA
Organism: Avahi laniger; assembly: GCA_963575035.1. NCBI lineage: Eukaryota > Metazoa > Chordata > Mammalia > Primates > Indriidae > Avahi > Avahi laniger. Next base: position 8,252 of record CAUYSK010001554.1, on the reverse strand, counting down.
TATTTCCTTACACACAGGCATAGGAAAGGACTGAATCACATTTTGCAATAATTTTTACAGAATTTGGTAATAAAGGGGTTTTTTTCACTGAATTGTGTGAGCTATTTGTAGACAATTTTTGCTGTGGTTTTATTAAAAGTCACCTGTGATCCAGCAAAAATGAATAAAGACTTGTGGCTCCCCACTTGACGGCAGGTCAGGGTACCTGGAAGACAGTCACCTGCTGGGCAATTGCTTTGGTCTGGGATGCTATAGGGATGCAGATAAGTATTTGACTGAGTTTGCCTCAAAATGCAGAGACAAGATCATTTCAATAAATTGTCATCAATTGCTCACTTGCCCACGTTTTCTTGGCCACATTAGCAATAACAAATTAATATTCTTACTCTCTAGGCTTTAAAAAGCAACCAATATGTAGCAAGTACTCCACCTGTTGGCATTGGTGATTATGATTCCAGAGTAGGAATCTTGATACACAATCGGTAATGTCACCAATTTGTTTTCTCATCTTCAGAAGTATTGACATTTTTAACCTAAATCCAGAATAAATTTCCCAGCTTCTCTCCTAAACTGACCCTCAGAAATCTCACTAGGGTTGTGAATCTTTTCTTTAGCAAGCACCATGCAGGACTGCTCTGGGTTATTCGGAAACGCCTGACACCTCACACTAATTGAAGCCACCCTGGATCCCAGAGGCACCATCCCCCCAGAAGCAGAAAGACTGACTGCTGTGGTCCCCCATCTCCAAGGGGACATCTGTGCTCTGGGGGTGGACCAGTGGGCCCTTGGGACTTAGTGCAGTGACATTGTTAGGTCATGAGAGGGTTTCCTTGAAATGAAGGCTCAGCCTCTTCCCACAATTCTCCAGACGATGCTCCTTTAACCAATGCACCGGGATAAACTAAAACAGATGTCTTCTCTGTCTTCATGAACCACACACTTTGTAGGAATAAGGATGGATTTGCCACCCTAGACGTTAGGCTTCTGGCTTCTCCTTACGAGAAACATCCCTAAAGAAGCAAAATCCTAAGCAGAATTGCAGTTTTCACATATACACTATCACTGGAGAAAAATCTAGGCATAGGTTTTATTTCCTTTAATTCAAAGATAATATATAATTTTAAGTAGGGGAAATTTCAGAGGATTTTTATTAATTTCTGCTAATTAAAATGAAATGGATCATTTTTAGGGTATGTTCCATTTAATGATGGTTCTTCACACATGGTTCTCCTCGCCTCCAGGGCCGTATGCTGTGCTCACCTTGGAAATCAGGCTAAGTTAAACCAGGTTACAGGATTCACTCTTATTTATGCTCACGCTTGTATGTCCGCTTCGAACTGTGTAGAGACTCACTAGAAATATAAAAAAATGGGACCGAGAAGAAAACTGCAAGCACTTTTCTCAGCAAGTTTAAGGCCAATTTTTAAGCAAGTCTGTGCATGGTCAGTTAGCTTGGTGGGTTAGACTCTAGGGCTAAGGAGCTCGGAAACTTGGATCCCACATGGATCAATTAACTTCTCAGAGATGCAAATTCTGGTGTGTGCCCCAGAAGCCCACAAATCCAGGTAGTTCTCCCCAGAAAGGACTCCTAAGAGCAGCTACGTTCAATTAGCTATTCCATTGCCGCTTCATTAATAAGGATCCAAGGCAGGAGTCTTTGAATTGATATGATAATAACGTCATATTTTTCCTCTGTGGAAATTTTACTTGGCCCTTCACAAGGAAACAAGTTTGCAAGGTGGATAAGCAAGGGCCCAGCTTCCTCCTTGTCTCTAATTCTAAGTTCCGGAAGGACTCCGGGGAGAGGCTGTGTTCTACCTGAAGTCTCTCAGAGTTTCCTTTTAGCTAGATAGAGAAGGTCTGGCTATTTGAAGGACAGGGCTTTCTTTTATTTTTTCTTTCATTCTTTTTGCTTCTATTAAAGTGACACAAAAATGAAGTCTTTATTTAAATGCTATGGAAAAAATAAGAGTATGTCAAAGATGACATCTTTTCTGTGATCCAAAATCGCTCTCCTGAATAAGGAATGTTGTAGGGAAGAAAAAATCCATCTAAGCTTCTTGGTTCCATGACCTTTCCATCTCTGAGTCTTTCTGGGATTTTACTTCGATCCCTAACTCCACGGCCAGACTGTCCTGCAGCATCTAGTGGCCATGGTGGTGGGGATGGTTCCTTTCATCCTGAGTAATGGGCAAGGCCTGAGCCCAGCCCCTTCCAACAGCTTGCTGGCTCCATTCCTGTCCATACACTCATGCTTACCATTGCAGGTCCTTTAACCCAGGAGTCCCCCAACCTATGGTGAGCTGCATAATTATTTCATTACATATTACAATGTAATAATAGAAATAAAATGCACAATGAATGTAATGCACTTGAATCATCCTGAAATCACCCCCCATACACCCTACTCCATGAAAAAATTATTTTCCATGTAAGCAGTCCCTGGTACCAAAAAGGTTGGGGACCACTGCAACCCTTTACCTTAAAACAATAACAATATTGGCTGGATGCAGTGGCTCAAGTCTGTAATTCCAGCACTCTGGGAGGCTGAAGAGGGAGGATAGCTTGAGCTTAGGAGTTTGAAGCCAGCTGAGCAGAAGCGAGACCCTGTCTCTACTAAAAATAGAATAAATTAGCCAGACATGGTGGTACGCTCCTGTATTCCCAGCTACTCGGGAGGCTGAGGCAGGAGGATCACTTGAGCCCAGAAGTTTGAGGTTACAGTGAGCCTGAGTGATGCCACTACATTCTAGCCTAGGAAACAGAGTAAGACTGTGTCTCAAAAAAAAAAAAAAGAAAGAAAGAAAGAAAAGAAAAGCAAAGAAGAGAAGAGAAAAAACAATATTTATTTTATGCTAACTATATACCATATCCAGTCCTAATACTGCTTTCTTATGCAATCTATATTAAAATTATGCTTTTAATTCATTTTATAGATGAGAAGATGATTTAAGTACAAGAATACACAAAATTAATGTTTGAACTTCATCAAGTAGGTGATACATAAATACAGATTGATAGAATTCCCCCATATTTTTCATAACTTGCTTTTTTTTTGCTTCTATTATTTCTCATTCTTTTTTTTTTTTACTTTTTTATTATTCCAAGATATTGTGAGGGTACAAACATTCTAGTTACACTTTATGTCTTTGCCTCACCCAAATGCAGGTTAAAGGCATGCCCTTCCCGCCCTTTAGTGCTCCCCGTGTCCTTTAGTTGTAGATTTTTTATTTTTTTGAGAAAGCTATGCACCGTAATAGCTGTACCAATTAACAATCTCACTAGCAGTGGGCAAGGGTTCCCTTTTTTCCACATCCTCCCCAATACTTTCTGTCTTTTGTCTTTTTGATGATAGTCATTATAACAGGTATGTGGTGATGTTGAGCATTTTTTCATGTACTCGTTAGTCATTTTTATGTCTTATTTTGAGAAATGTCTATTCTATTCTGGTCCTTTGCCAATTTTTTATGTGTATTTTGTTTTTTTTTTTTTGCACTTTATTGCCTTATATATTTGTAATATTAAGCTCTTATCAGGTATATGGTGCTATAGTTTGAATGTTTGTTCTCTCCAAAATTCAGGTAGAAACTTAATCCACAATGTGGCAGTCTTGAGAGGCATGGCCTTTAAGAGGTGATTAGGAATTGAATTAATCCATTCATGGATTAATAAATTAATGGGTTAATGTATTGATGCTTACCATGGGAGTGGGATTGGTGACTTTATAAGAGGAGGAAGAGAGACCTGAACTAGCACACTCAGTCCCCTCGCTATGTAAAGCCCTATGCCACCTCAGGACTCTGCAGAGAGTCCGCACTAGCGAAAAGGTCATCACCAGATGCAGTCCCTTGACTTTGAACTTCTCAGCCTTCACAACTGTGAAAAATAAATTCCTTTTCTTTAGCAATTGCCCAGTTTCAGGTGTTCTGTTATGAGCAGCAGAAAAAGGACTAAGATATATGGTTTGCAAAAATTTCCTCAATTCCGTAGGTTTTCTATTTACTCTGTTGATTGTTTTCTTCACTGTACAGAACCTTTTTAGTTTGATGCAATCCTATCTGTCTATTTTTGCTATTGTCGCATGTGCTTTTTTGGTTATATTTTAAAAAATCATTGCCCAGAACTATGTCAAAAATCTTTTTCTGTATGTTTTCCTCTAGTAGTTTTATGGTTTTAGGTCTTACACTTAAGTCTTTAATGCATTTCAAGTTAATTTTTGTATATAATATGAGTCCAATCTCATTCTTCTGTCTGCAGACATTCAGTTTTCCCAGTACCATTTATTGAAGACATTATCCTGTCTCCATTGTGTGTCCTTGACACCTTTGTCAAAGATAAATTGACCATAAATGTATGTATTTATTTCTGGGCTTTCTATTCTATTCCATTTTCTGTATGTCTGTTTTTATACCAGGAGCATGCTCTTTTGACTACTACAATTTTGTAATATATTTTGAAATCAGATAGTGTGATATATCTAGCTTTGTTCTTCTTGGTCAGGATTGCTTTGGCTATTTGGGATCATTTGTGGTTCCATAAGAATTCTAGGATTGTCTTTCTATTTCTTTGGAAAATGCCATTAGAATCTTGATAGATTTTGCATTGAATCTGTAGACTGCTTTGGGTAGTAGGAACAGTTGAACAATATTCTTGCAATCCATGAACATGGGATCTTTTATTTGTGTCTTCTTCAATATCTTTCATCAATGTCTTATAGTTTTCAGTGTACTGATCTTTTACCTCCTTGGTTAAATTTATTCCCAAGTATTTTTATGCTATTGTAAATGAGATTTCCTTCTTAATTTCCTTTTCTCATAGTTTATTGTTAGTGTATATAAATGTAACTCACTTTTATATGTTGGTTTTGTATCCTGCCACTTTACTGAATTCATGTATTAGTTCTCACAATATTTTGGTAGAATATTTAGCGCTTTATATATATAAGAATATGTCATCTGCAAGCAAAGATAATTTTACTCTTTTTCTGATTTGGATGCCTTTTATTTCTTTTTCTTGCCTAAATGCCCTGGGTAGGCCCTCCAGGACTATATTAAATAGAAGTGATGAGAGTGTGTGTCCTTGCCTTATTTCTGATCTCAGAGAAAAAGCTTTGTGTTCTACACCATTGAGTAGGATATTAGCTATAGGCTCATCATATATGGTATTATGTTTAAATACATTTCTTCTATACCTACTTTGTTGAGAGCTTTTTTTAATCAAAAAAGGATGTTGAATTTTGTCAAATGCTTTTTTTGGCATCTATTGAGATGATCTTATAATTTTTATCCTTTATTCTGTTAATGTGATGTATCATTTATTGATTTCCATATGTTGAACCATCCTTGCATCCCAGGAATAAATCTATTTGGTCCTGGTGTATAATTTTTTTTTTATTTCAACATATTATGGGGGTACAGATGTTTAGGTTACGTATGTTTCCCTTGTCCCCTCCTCCCCCCCAAGTCCAAGTTTCAAATATGTCCATCCTTTGGGTGGTGCGCATTGCACTCTTTGTGTATGCATATACCCATCCCCTCTCCTTCCTCCCCCCTCTCCCCTCCCCCCTGCCTGGCATCTAATAGATGTTATTCTTATATGTGCACTTATGTGTTGATCAGTGAAACCAATTTGATGGTGAATACATGTGGTGCTTGTCTTTCCACTCTTGGGATATTTCACTTAGTAGAATGCATTCCAGCTCTATCCAAGAGTATACAAGAGGTGCTATATCACCATTCAAGCAGAAGCACCATTCGATCCAGCAATCCCATTACTGGACATCTACCCAAAAGAACAAATGATACTCTGTAAGAAAGACACCTGCACCCGAATGTTCATAGCAGCACAATTCACAATTGGAAAGATGTGGAAACAACTCAGGTGTCCATCAATACATGAGTGGATTAATAAAATGTGGTATATGTATACCATGGAGTACTGTTCAGCTTTATGGGTCTGTTTATCCCACTGTGCTAAGATCTCCCTGAGAAGGATTGTAGCAACTCCATTCTCTTGGAGCAATAGATACTCAGAAATGTTCCTTATATATGATAATGAATATAAACATATTTTATGAACTCCCAAGATGCTGTTAGGTATTACTATTAAAGAAGAGAAGCATACGAAATGAAGATAAAAATAATGTTTTACTAAAATTATCTCTTGGGACTCATAAACTTGAGAAAAAATAATACAATAGCATGGATTTTTTTTTAAAACACCTTATTCTCTGGAGAAGAAAAAATATATACAACTGTTTTATTTCATATTTATTATTTTATTGATAGGCATGTTTAAGGCTATATTTCACTTGTCAAATTTATTATAAAATCTTGATGTAAATTCATTTCATTAAATTAATGAAATTTTCTATCATTTTATTTAAACCATAATTATTGGAAAAAATATTTCTGTCTTAAGAGTTTGTAAGAAGTATTAGTTATTGCCTTGTGTAAATAATGTGGCCATTGTATGTTATATGTTTTTAAGATCACTCTTTTTTCAGCCCTTAGTTCCTTGAAAAATGCTAAATCAGGTACTGTAGTGGTGTCCAGTAAATACTTTTTGTTGAAATTAAGTTAAAAGTAGGACATTAGCAAAAATTTAAAATATGATAAATAATCCCTTATTTCCAAAAAAATTTTTTTAATTATTTTGTAAAGAAATTTCTTACCTAGAATATTATATTTTGTAGTTATCAAAGTATTAATAGTGATTTTATGACTTTGAGCATTATTTCATCACTTTATAACTCAGTTTACTTGCGTAACAGTGAATCTTAATTGACTTCTACAGAGTTTTTCAGATCAAAAACTTCTATAATACTACAATTCAAAAATATATAAGAATCCTGGATATATTTTAATTTGTGTTCATTTAAATAATCTTATTATTTTGGCATCATTTTGGATTTACAAAGTTCAAAGATAGCACTGAATTCCTACATTTGTCATCTCAACTATTAGACTTTGATAATTATGACTTATATAAATATTACTGTGTGACTTCGAAGCATTATTTCATTACTTCATACCTTGGTTTACTCATTTATAAAAAGATAAATCCTAACATTTGATTTCTCCAGAATTTTCCAGCTCTAAGATCCTATGATTTTAAATATAAGACACACTTGACAAGATTCCATTTGTATTTTAGTGCAAACATACTGTTCTGTTGTGTGTGTCTATGTTTATGCATAAATACTGCCCTTGCTTTATTAAGTAACCTGTTATTTATCAGAACCTAAATAAAGTTAACCTCAGTGTTAAAATCCACAATCTAGCTTAATAGACTTTGCTAAAACACTTCAATAATGTGCTATCTACCTGTCTGAATTCATGCGCCAAACTATCCATTATGGACTGGTTTTTTTTGTTACTTTTATGGCTTTGGACATATGGATTAGTTTGTGTTCTGTGGATTTATTTATTTTGCTTATCTGTATTTGTTTTCATTCTAAAAAGGTCTGGTGATAGCATCCTACACGAAATTAATTTATCAAAAAGAATGAAGATAAAATAAACACAAGAGTTAAATCACAGTGCATTTAATTCACAGCAAATATCCACTTTTATTTCATTCACAATATCTATATCATTTTTTCTTTTTTTTCAATAAATGGAAACCTTTTCATTATTTTATTTTTATTTATTTATTGATTTATTTTTTATTTCAGCATATTATGGGGGGTACAAATGTTTAGGTTACATATATTACCCTTGCTCCACCCAAGTCAGAGCTTCAAGTGTGTCCATCCCCCAAACGGTGCACACTACACCCATTAGGTGTGGATATACCCATCCCCTTCTCCCCCTTCCCATCTGCCTGACACCCGATTAATGTTATTACTGTATGTGCACTTAAGTGTTGATCAGTCAAAACCAGTTTGATGGTGAGTACATGTGGTGCTTGTTTTCCATTCTTGGGATACTTCACTTAGTAGAATGGGCTCCAGCTCTGTCCAGGATAATACAAGAAGTGCTATATCCCCATTGTTTTTTGTGGCTGAATAGAACTCCATGGTATATATATATATACCACATTTTATTAATCCACTCATGTATTGATGGGCACTTAGGTTGTTTCCACATCTTTGCAATTGTGAATTGTGCTGCTATAAACATTCTAGTGCAGATGTCTTTTTTATAGAACAGAAACTTTTCAAAAGAAGATAGACTAATGGCCAACAAACATAAAAAATGCTCAACATATCTAATCATCAGGGAAATGCAAATCAAAACCACAATGAGATA
>CAUYSK010001551.1:0-41660 GCA_963575035.1 Avahi laniger | reverse complement strand
AGGTGACCAGAGTCCTTGGCAGCCATTGCTGGTCTACGTCACCCTGGGCTGTGGGCCAAAATGCTGCTGCCGAGATTTCTCAACCACATAGACTGTTGTGATTCTGTTGCTCTAATGGTTTCTATTCTTAATTGCTAATTGGCTCATCAAAGATATGTTGGAGCTGTACCTCTCTCTTTATAACAGACCTTAATATACCTTCTTGGATTTAGCCCAAAAGCAGAAAGAGAAATGTCCGGGGCTGAATGCCGCCTAGAATCCTTTCACCAACTACTCAGAAATCTGTCTTTCTGGGGTTGTTTCTTATTTTACTTATTTATTTCCCAAATGTCCACCAGCTGCAGCACCTGTGTGACCCACTTCCTGTCTCATCGGAGTTTTGCTGACTGGGTATTTCATGCTGCCTTTTCTGTGGGTTACATACTTTTTGCTTTTCTTTCTGTCTTTGTGCCCCCAATTCTCTTCTAATTTGATCATCTCTTTCTGTTTTTTCTCCCTTCCTTTTTCCCACCTGTGCCTCAGTTATACTGGAGACCCTGAAGCCAGAAGATATTTCTGGGCCCTGACTAAAAGTTCATCGTTGAATAGCTGCATCATTGAATCCAAAATGCTCCATGGTCCTGCTTCCTCTGGCTGGACTAGGGACTCTACACCTAGCTTCAGGACACTTTGTATGCCACAGGGACTTTGGCAAAGGCTGTTGACATCCCTCCAGAACTCTGCCCTTTCTGTCTCCCTGCATGCCAGCCTGGTGCCCATGTCTGGGCTTTCTCCACCTTCTGGAGCACACCTGGAGCAGACGAGTGCTGGAAATCAACACCCGCCCTTTCCCCTGGAGAGCTCTCAACACTAACAGGACCTGGTGGCTAAAGCACCCATGCCCTGGCTCCTGGGGCAGGATGCTGCAGAGCGTGTGTTCCATTCTGGTTTCCAGAGCTGCTCACAGTGGGGTGGCTCCAGTTACCTTAGCGGCTGCCTTCCCTTCTCATTTCACCTTCCCACTCGCCCAGCACTCAGTATGCTGTCTCAGGATAATCTTCCAGGCGAACTCGAACTAAGAAAGTTTCCAAGCCAGAAATGAAAATATCATGGACAGATTGACAGGACCTACGAACTCTGACCCAGGACTAAGCAGGCTTCCCGGGCGACATGCCAAGCCTGCATCACATCTCTTGATGTAGGGCTACGTAGAGACAGGAAATCTTTTAGACAGCGAACCTCGAAGCAGACCCCCAGGAAAGGGTGAGGGAAATTTCCTCCTTTCTCTGCTCTTCCTCCTCCTCCTTTCTTTCCCATTCTCTCACCTGTTTCCCCTCTTCTCCACTGTCCCCACCTTTAGAGTGCAGCTTCAGACGCTGTAACTCCACCGTCCATCCTCCTTTCATGGCTCCCACCTCGAGCTAACCTGGGAGCGGGTGTCCGCCTCCCTCCTCCAGCCCTACGATGGCCCTCAGGAGCAGCCAGTGTGCCGCCATCTGTGGGCACACCCCAAGGTGCCACCTGTTGTGTCAGGTCTTACGAAGACAGCAAAATGATTCACTGATGAAAGAATCTGGTCCTAGGACACAAATCCAAGGTCAAACCTAGGCATTCTTTTTTTCTCCTATTGCATGACAGGAAACCTCTTATCTCTCTGTCATCTGTGTCAAGAAAGTGACTAACTCATTATTTAATATTGGCAAAAGTGGTTTAATAACTTCAGAGGAGGCCAGAAGTGTGCACACTGTGGCAGTGATGGGGACAGAGAAGTATTGCCCCATCCCTGCCTCCAAACAGGTCTGAATCACCCAGGGCTGCTCTTCTATTCTATGAGCGAGGTTACACAGAAACCTCACAGGGCTTCTTAATATGTCCTCTGGGGGTGCAGGTGGCCTGAAGGGGCTAGTCCCTGCAGTCAAATCACAGCCATCAGGGGCCACTGTCACTGACAGCACGGCATCACAGCCCTGGCGGTACAGGGATAAGAGGGTAGGGGGTAAAGGAAGGGCTGAAGTGTTACTGTGACAGCTCCACCCTCCCCATCAAGGACATCAAGGAGGTCACGTCCGTCCACCGGTTGAGCGAGTGCTTTCCTGGGAGTTGTGGAGCGACACCCATTTCTCCTCCAAGAATGAGGCTGGGGCCCCGGGGGGCAGGTGGTTCCAGGCATGGCTGTCGTCAGAGCTCTGCAGCTGGAGAGAAACTTCGCCTGCACGTTTTGCAAACAAGCTCGAATTTTCTCTGCCAAGCAGAATGATTTATTTGTATGTCTTCATCGAGGGCAATTATTTCTTAGCGCCTTGCCGAGCATGCGGGTGATCTCATCACAGGGAAGAGCCCATGAGTGCCTGTCTCACCTGGAAGGAAGGTGAGGACGGTGGCCTCTCTCCTCCTGTCTCTCCCAGAAACTCTCTTCTCTCTCTAGCACTTTACACCAAGATGAGGACTCTGTTTTCCTTTGAGAGCCACTAGTTCACCTGTAAAGCTCACCAAAATGGTATATAAAACACACCTCCCTTTTGGGGAGAGACAGTTTTTGAGTGAGAAAGAAAGAGCATTTCAGCTCTCCTGCTTTTTAAATAAAAGCAAGTAGCATAAAACTCTATTCAGTAAGTAAACCTAACACTGAACCTGTCTTCAGTTTCCAGATGTAGATAGTTGGGGGCAGAGGAAGGAGGAGGAAAAGGAGAGGAAGAAAAAGAGGCAGGAGCCGGGAAGGGCGCTGGCAACAGAGAACCAGGGGAAACAGGGCAGAGGCAGAAACGGAGGTGGAGGGGCTTGGCGCCAAGGGAGGAGGAGGGGGGAGGCAGGGAGAGACAGCAGATGAAGCGGAGGGGAGGGGAGGGGGCAGAGGGCACCACCGGGCCCTTGGCCCCTGGGCTCTCCTTTCTTCACTCACCAGCTTCTCTGAGAAGGTCCCTCCGGCTTCTCCCACCTCCTCGCCTCCTCGCCTCCCACTCCCCCCTGCTGACCCTGCCCGGCACGTGGCCTTTCCTCGGGGGCATCCCCGTTGGGTCTGACTCCGGACGCGCTCCCACACCAGTTCTGTCGCTTCTTGGTTGCTGCACGTGGGGCAGTCCCTTGCCCTCTCAGCACGGGGGTCTGGGGCCGGTTCGAGGTCTGCGCTCGTGCGTGAGAAGAGGCAAGGAACACGAGTGCGCGCTGTGGACTCGGGGCGACATGCACCAATGGGAGTTAGGACTCCGGCTCTGCTCCTACTGCCCTTTCTCTCCCGCCCTCCCATTCTTTCTCCCATTCCCCATGACCCGGCCCTCCCCAGGCCTGCCTTGTACTCTCCTCAGTTCCTAATCCCTCCTTTACTTGCCCTCTCTTCTCCTGCCGACTCAACCGTCACCCCCAGCCGGTGACCTCCAGCTCCACCTCAGGCCGCGTGCTCGCTGGAGCTGCAGGCCGGGCCTGGCCGCTTGCACACCTCGCTGGCACTTTAGATGGGATGGACAGAATGCCTCAGGCTGCCCTCCATCCAGAGCTTCTCCCAGAGGAGCGAAGAGGATCCGCGGATAGACTCGACCTCACATCCCAGCGACGCTATGGACTGCTGTGCAGCCGTCTTCCTGAGCTTCAGTCTGCTCTGACTGAGAAGCAGTATGAGGACTCCCAGCGATGAAATATTAAATAACAGCACCGTGCCAGGCAAGTCCAGGAGGGCACCTCTGGGGCTGTCTAGCCCCACACTGCAGAATCTCTATTCTGCAGACACACCGCAAGCTCTAGTCAATGGTGGGGTCTCAGGAGGACACTCCCTTTGGCAGGGTGGCAGGCCTGACTCTAGGAAACTGGCGACATAGCATCACGGAGCTGTCGTGGAAGGAAGATGCAGAGACCTGGACTGAGAGGGTGCCAGTGGGGAAGCAGCAGAAAGACCAGATGAGTCTAACTCTAAGCTGGACTTGGTATACACTTAAGTGTCGGCAACAGGGAGGAGTGGAGCCTCGGGTTGCATGGAGGAGTCACAGTGTATGAACTACCACAGTAGCCTAGGATGGCAAGGTGCTTTGTCAGCTGTGACGAGCTCTGCACGTGTCAAGGTGTCCACCTTGGGAGACCCTACAAGGAAAAGGGCAGCGTCGTAGGGTTGACAAGGGGTCGGGCCCATGCTGGGAGCTGCGCTGGCAGATCCGGAGAGCAGGTAGATGTGATCCTGCTTGGAGGTGCTCACATCTGGGCTGGGGATGCAGGCCCTCTGCCTGAGGGTGCCCGTGCTTCCTGCTTCAACCAGACTCCATCAAGAACCAGAGAGGACCCCAACGTCCCCCAGGGGAGGGATCTCCAGTACAGGCCAGCCCAAAGTTCCATCTCTTTACTCCTCATACCCTTTCCCAGAGCACTGGAGAGACATGTGGGTTCAAATCTCAGCTACTGGCTTATCAAGAAATTTGTCAGTCAGTTGCTTCATCTGTAAAATGGAGATGATGATAAGAGAGGAATAAGTTAAGCAACATATGTAAAGCTCCTAGCACAGTGTCTGGCACATAGTAAGTGTTCAATTAAATGAGGCATTATGATTATCACTGTCACTATTATTATATTTATTATTGCATCCCCATCTGGCTCTTTTCTCTTCCTTTGTCTTTAATACCTATGACACTTCCCAGTCCTCTTTCTGTCTTTAAGACTAATCCAAGACACAGTTAATCCTCTCCCATATACACCTGAGAGTTTAGTGCAGGTCTGAACAAACCATCTTAGGTTCATAGTGCTTAAAGTCTGCTTTCCTCTTTGAGTGGATCTACTCTACCATCAAGACAGGAGTCAAAACAAAAACAGACAAGTGGGATTACATTAAATTAAAAAGCTTCTACACAGCAAAGAAAACAATCAACAGAGTGAAGAGGCAACTTACAGAATGGGAGAAAATATTTGCAAAGCGTACACATCTGATAAGAGAGTTAATATCCAAAATATATAAGCAATTCAAGCAACTCAATAGCAAAAAAAAAAAAAAAAAGAAAGAAAGAAAGAAAAAAACCCCAAATAACCCAATTAAAAAATGGGCAAAGGACCTGAATAGACATTTCTTGAAAGAAGACATACAAATGGTCAACAAGTATATGAAAAGGTGCTCGACATTACTAATCATCAGAGAAATGCAAATTAAAACCACGATGAGATATCATCTCACACCTGGCAGGATGGCTATTACCAGAAAGATGAAAGATAATTGATGATGAGAATGTGGAGAAAGGCAACCCTTGTGCACTGTTGGTGGGAATGTAAACGGTTATAGCCATTATGGGAAACAGTCTGGAGATACCTCAAAAAATTAAAACTGGAACTACCATGTGATCCAGCAATCCCACTTCTGGGTATATATTCAAAAGAAATGAAATCAATATCTCAAAAGACATTATCTGCAATTCCATGTTCATTGCAGCATTTTTCACAATAGCCAAGATATGGAATCAATCAAAGCATTCATCAATGGATAAATGGATAAAGAAAATGTGATACAGATAATCTCAAAAATTATATATATGTATATAGTGAACTATCATTTAGCCTTTAGAAAGAAAGAAATCCTGCTTTTGCAACAACGTGGATGGACCTGAAGGACATTATGCAAAGTGAAACAAGCCAGGCACCGAATGACAAATACTCCACAATCTCACTTACACAGGCATAGCTCAGAGATACCGCAGGTTTGATTCCAGGCCACCATGATAAAGCAAGTGTTGCAATAAAGCAAGTCACATTATTTTTTTGATTTTCCAGGGCATAGAGAAGTTATGTTTACACTATACTATAGTCTATTAAATATGCAACAATACTATATCTTTAAAAAAATATGTACATACCTTGATTAAAAAATACTTCATTGTTAAAAAAATGCTAACAATCATTTGAACCTTCAGTTAATGGTAATCTTTTTGCTCGTGGAAGATCTTGCCTCAATGTTGAAGGCTGCTGACCGATCGGGGTGGTGGTCGCTAAAGGTTGGCAATTTCTTAATATAAGACAAAAATGAAGTTTGCTGCATCGTTTGACTCTGTTTTTCATGAAAGATTTCTCTGTAGCATGCAAGGCTATTTGATAGCATTTTACCCACAGTAGAACTTTTTTCAAAACTGAAGTCAATTCTCCCAAACCCTGCTGCTGCTTTATCAATTAAGTTTATGTAATATTCTAAATCCTTTGTTGTCATGTCAGCATGGTTCACAGCATCTTCACCAGGAGTAGATTCCATCTCGAGAAACCACTTTCTTAGCTCATCTATAGGAAGCAACTCTTCATCTGTTCGAGTTTTATCACGAGAGTGCCACAATTCAATCACATCTTCAGGCTCCACTTCTAATTTTAGTTCTCTTGCTATTTCCACCTCCTTTGCAGTTGCTTTCTCCACTGAAGTCTTGAACCCCTCAAAGTCATGCACGAAGGCCAGAATCAACTTCTGTCAAACTCCTGTTAATGTTGATATTTTGACCTCCTCCCGTGAATCACATATGTTCTTAATAGGACCTGTAATGGTGAACCCTTTCCAGAAGGTTTTCAATTTATTTTGCCTGGACCCATCAGAGGACTCACTGTCTGTGGCAGCTATAGTCTTACAAAATGTATTTCTTAAATAATAAGACTTAAAAGTTGAAATTGCTCTTTGATCCATGGGCTGCAGAAAGAGTGTTGTGTTAGCATGCAAGAAAACAACACTATTGTCTTTGTATATCTCCATTCAAGCTCTTGGGTGACCATGCACATTGTCAATGAGCACTAATATTTTAAAAGGAATATTTTTTTTCTGAGCAATAGATCTCAACAGTGGGTTTAAAATATTCGGTAAACCATGCTATAAATAGATATGCTGCCATCCAAGGTTTGTTGTTCCATTTCCAAAGCACAGGCGGAGTAGATTTAGCATAATTCTTAAGTGTCCTTGGATTTTTGAAATGGTGAACGAGCACTGACTTCAACTTAAAGCCCCTAACAGGAGTCAGTCTGTCCTTTGAAGCTCTGAAGCGAAGCATTGATTTCTGCTCTTGCCATGCAAGTCCTAGATAGCATCTTCTTCCAACAGAAAGCTATTTTGTCTACACTGTTGTTAGTGTAGCCACCGTCATCAACAGTCTTCTCTAGATCTTCTGGATCACTGGCTGCAGCTTCCCCATCAGCTCTGGCTGCTTCACCTTGCACTTTCATGTTGTGGAGACGGCTTCTTTCCTTAAACCTCATGAAGCAACGTCTGCAATGTCCAGACTTTTCTTCTGCAGCTTCCTCACCTCTCTCAGCCTTGTTAGAATTGGAGAGAGTTAGGGCCTTGCTCTGGATTAGGCTTTGGCTTAAGGGAATGTTGTGGCTGGTTTGAGCTTCTGTCCAGACCACTCAGACTTTCTCCGTATCAGCAGTATGGCTGTTATGCTTTCTTATCATTTGTGTGTTCACTGGAGTAGCGCTTTTCATTTCCTTCAATATTTTTTTTTTTTTGCATTTACTAGTTGGCTAACTGTTTGGCTCAAGAGGCCTAGCTTTCATCCTATCTCGCTTTTCAACATGCCTTTCTCACTAAGCTTAATCATTTCTAGCTTTTGATTTAAAGTGAGATTTGTGTGACTCTTTCATTTAAACACTCAGAGGCCATTGTAAGGTTATTAATTGGCCTAATTTCAATATTGTTATGTCTCAGGAAATAGGGAGACCCAAGGAGAGGGAGACAGAGGTGGGAATGGCTGGTCGGTGGAGCAGTCCAACATTTATGGATTAAGTCCAACATTTATGGATTAAGTTTGCCATCTGATATGGGTGCAGTCTTTGGTGGCCCCAAACAATTACACCAGCAACATCAAAGATAACTGATCACAGATCACCACACAGATATAATAATGGTGAAAAAGTTTGAAACATTATGAGAATTACCAAAATACGACACAGAGACATGAAGTGAGCACATGCTGTTGGAAAACTGGCACCAACAGACTTACTCAATGTAGTCTTGCCAAGAACTTTCAATTTGCAAAAAATGCAATATCAGTGAAGTGCAATAAAGCAAAGCAAAATAAAATGAGGAATTGGGGAGATTGTGATCAAAGGGTACACACTTCAGTTATACAGGAAGTTTTGAAGACCTAATGTATAGCACGGTGACTATTAATGTATGCTTGAAAATTGCTAAGAGAGTAGATTTCACGTGCTCTTATCTCTCTCTCACACACACACATACACACATGAAAGGTAAATAATTATGTGAGGTGACAGATATGTTAATTAGCTGGATCATGGTAACTGTTTCATGATGTAGATGTATATCAAAATGTCACATTGCACCTTAAACTTATACATTTGTTATTTGTCAATTATACCTCAATAAGCAGAAGTGGAGAGAGAAGGGAGTCAGAATCAGGAAGGAGAAAGGGACTTACAGTTCTTGAGGATTGCTCAGCACCAGACACATCACCACACTACCTGGTGGGATCCTTATAGCCCTAGAAAGAGGAGGTATCACTGAAAATGCAAAAGGTATACAGAAAATGCAAAATGAAGTATAGAGAGATTAAGTTGCATGGTTGATGGTCACAAAAAAACAGTCAGGAAGGCCAGAATGGAATGGGGAGGCTACCCTCTTCGGAAGTTGGGCCCTTACTTCTAAGCCCTATAATCTCATGAAGCATCCTGTCGTTGGGTGAGCAGGACTGGCCACCCTTTTGGCTAATAACCCAGAGAAGAAAAATGAGTCATTCAGTTACACGTAGCCTTCCAAACATAATTGCCAAAAGAACGAAGTCTGTTTTAGACCGAAATAATCCAGAGTGACCATGTTGGGAGAAAAGAGTCACTGTTTGCTTCCCATTCCTTGTTGGTGTGGCCCCAAATTCTGCAATGGCTGTGACATGGAAGGGCTGCGGAAGGAGCTGGGCCAGGGATGTGCTTGGGCAGCACCCTCCTCTGAATGGAACGCTCGTCTGAGCAGCGTCTCCACTGCACCCAGAGCCCTAGTCTGGCCTCTCCGTGGAAGTGGGAGACACAAACCTCATCTGTCCTCCTTCCTGGCCTCCAGCCCGGGCAGGAGGTACCCATGGATATCACAGCCAGCACTTTTGCATGCAGTTTACACATCTCTTTCCGATCATGTTTTTATGGAGGTGGAGCCAAGAATCCTGGGTTCAAACCCCAGCTCTGTCATTTCCTGGCTGTGGCCTTGGGTAAGCTGCTTCTCTCAGTATGGCCCTGTGAGGTTTCCATTTGATACATGAGGAATTTCGGCTCCGAGAGGCAGCAGGGTACAAGGCAGGAATGGGTTTTGTATTCAGGTCTGTGTGATTCCAAATCCAAGGCTCTTTCCCAAACAACATTTGGCTCCTCAACTTTTGGCCTCTGAAGAAAGGAAAACCGCAGCAAACAAAACATGTTTGCTTCTTCTCCCATTGTCTTCTGAGACACAACACATCAGACTCGCCCATCAGCCAATCCAACATGGTGGGCCGACTTATCCATCGGCCAACACAACATGGTGGGCCGAAGGGCAGAGCCCTCCATGAGGCCAGAAAACAACATCTCTGTGCTTTCAGGTTCCATCAGGAAAGACACCTGTGGCTGCGCGAGACTGTATTTCCTTTGTGGGATCCCATGACAACTTCTTGACAGTGCACACGCTATGGGGAGGCCTCAGCTCAGGGGCCGCAGCTTCTCTCCGGTGTGGAATTGCTGACAAAGTCTTCAAGACGGTGGGAGCCTGGGGGAGGGCTGAGATGATGTGGGTGCCCCCGAGTTAGATCCTGGTCGGGCCCTGGTTGGCTGAGGCCAGTGCACAAGGCCCCTAGAAACAGGAAGCCTTCTGTTCTGAGATATTCCTGACTTGTTCGGGTCAGTGTGACTCCTGCAGCCCGGGCCGCCAGCCAGCACCCGCCGTGTCACACTCCCGTGGTGCACCTTCTCTCCAACGTGTCCTTCTCTCACTCCTTTTCTAGGAGAAGCTGGAGCCGTCTTTGCGTTACCTGGTTGCAGAGTTCAAGGCATGACCGTTTAGTCCTCACTCATCCGTTCGTTCATCCTGCCAGGCACCGAGGACACCACTGTAACAAGACAGAACATGGCCTCTGCCCTCTCCGGCTTAGTGGAGTGTCACGAGATTCAGAGGCAGCACGACCAGGGCTCTACTCCTAGCCCAGCACTTGCAGTCGATGATGTCACTCGTCTCTAAACTCCTTGAGCCTCAGTTCCCTTTCCTCAGGGGTAAGATGTGTCTAATGACACCACGAGGGAGGCATCATAGGATCGCAGTGAGGGGAAGGATTTAATCAAGCAACTGTGAAAGTGTTTGCTAACCGTAAAGATCATATCGATCTTAGTTATTGCTAGTAGCAATGTGACTATTATTATTTGCTACGCTTTCTCATTCAGGAAGTTTTCTCTGCCTGAGCTGCTTATCGTGCCAAGAATCTGGTAAAATTGACTTTGCATGGCAGACTCGAGCAGTATTGATCATCCAGTCTGCGTCATTCGCCTGCTTTGTTTCCCTAACAGCTTTATTAAGATATAAGTTACATACTATACAATTCAACCATTTAAAATATACATTTTGATGTTTTCTGGAATAGTCACAGGGTTGTATAACGTTGCCACAATATAATTTTGGAACATTTTTATCTCCCTTAAAAGAAACCCTATACCCATTAATAGTCATTTCCCACTCTCCCTGCTGTAAGCAACCACTAAGCTTTTTGCCTCTACAGATTTGCCTGTTCTGGACATTTCACATAAATGGAACCATATAATAATATGTAACAACATATATAATCATATAATAATATGTAGTCTTTTGTGATTGCCTTCTTTCACTTGACGTATTTTCAAAGTTCATCCATGTTGTAGCATGTATGAGTACTTCATTTTTTATTCCTGAGTAATATTCCATTTCATGGATAAAACATATTTTATTTATCCAACTATAGGTTGATAGACATTGGGTTATTCCCACTTTTTGGTTATTATGAAAAATGATACTATGAACATTTTTATATAAGCTTCTATGTAGACATATGTTTTTATTTCTTTTAGGTATACTGTATACTTAGGAGTGAAATTGCTAGATCACATGGTTGTTCTATGTTTAACATTTTGAGGAAATGTTAGACTGTTTATCAAAGCAGCTACACTATTTTACATCCACGTCCACAGTGTATGAGGGTTTCAATTTCTCCACACCCTCACCAACACTTGTTATTACCTGTCTTTTTGATTATAGTTATCCAAGTGGGTGTGCAGTGGCATCTCATTACGGTGTTGATTTGCAGTTCCCTAGTGACTAATGATATTGAACATCTTTTCATGTGCCTCTTGGCCATTTATAGATCTTCTTTGGAAAAATGTTTGTTCAAATCCTCTGCCCATTTTTATTTGAGTCATTTATCTTACTATGAATTGCAAAGTTCTTTAGAGATTTTAGATACAAGTCCCTTATCAGGTATATGATTTGCAAATATTTTCTCCCATTCTGAGAGTTGTTTTTTTACTTTCTTGGCAGTATCGTTTCCAGCACAGAAGTTTTAACTTTTGATGAAGTCAACTTATCTATTTTTTTTTTTCGTTGCTTATGCTTTTGGTGAGGTATGTACGGTCTACTTCTTCAGTGGTCTCTGCCTTTGGAAGCCTGTGTCTATTATTTACACAAAACTTCAATATTAAATATCTGGCTTAAATCCAAATCAGGAAAAAAAAATCAACGAATCATCACTACAACCTTAAACAAGGTAGATGTAATTAAATGAACCTAATTGAAGCCCTCCTGCTGGGAAAGGAATGGGACCGGATGGGGTTTTCAAGCTGGGCAGGATAGCAGTTGAGGTGGCCCAGGCAACACCCTCCCTCCCCTCACTGCCTCAACATAAAATACTTGCGGAGGGCTTGCTATAAGCGGGAAAGAGTGAAAGAAATAACTGGGCTGAGATGCCGCAGAAAGAAGCACGGCCGTTACTTGTCCTGTACTCGCTTCTAAGGCCAAGGAGGGCTGAGACTGGGCTCCTGGGCCCCTTTCCCACCCTCCTCTTTCCACTCACCCCCTGGCAGGACCCGTGGGGATGGAGTCTTCAAGAGGTTGGGCAGGACACCAAGGCCTTTAAACAAGCTGTCCCCCATCCCAGTCCTCCACCCGGCCAACTCCCACACATCATACCTCATTTGTCACTTTTCCGGGAACATCTTCCCTGACCTCCACACCCCCGCTAGATTAGGTAGCCCTGAATACATTTTCACAGCTACCTGCACTTTTCCTTCGTGATACTTTTCACAATTGCTGATTTTATATTCATGTAACTATTTCACCATGTCTTTTTCAATAGATCGAAAACTCCATGAGCACAGGGTTTGCATCTGCTCTCCTCACAATTCTATGCTTGGCACAAAGCCTGGCACAAAGTGGATGCTCGATAAATACTTGTGCAGTGAATGTGTGAATGAATGATTGAAGCATCACAGGGACTAGAAAATCTCTCCAGAATGGCCCATTTGATTCAGGAGAAGTTTTTTTCCTGGGTCCTTATGGAACCAGAGTAATAATGTAAAAAAAAAAAAAGGGCCAGTAGCCAGAAGAGGGAAAAAGCATCCTCTCTGCAAGGTGATTTCAGCAGTCTAGGACCTGCTCTGTAGTGGGAAGAGCCAGGATCTCCAGGCCACACAGGGAACAAGTGGAGGCAGCCTGGGTCAGCACTTCAGGAGAAGAAGGGACAGGTTCTCATGGGACAGCCATCCTTCCAGGGTGGAGAGCTGAAAAGGAAGCATTGTCATCCGCCCAGTACCATCTCCTCCTTGCCTCTACGCCACAGGGAAGCGACTCACCTGCAAGGGAACTTGATGGAGAAAAGAACTTTGCTTTCTGGAAATTCTCAGCAACATTAGCCCAAATCCCATTCTGACAAGTACGCCTCCTAAGGTTGCAACATTTTTTTTTACCAGTCTACGTGGTTCAGTGTTATTTTACAAAACGCGAGGGATTTTTTTAGCTCAAACATTCCACTTACTTCTGCAAACAACTTTCGAGCATGTACGATGAGTCAGGCATGGTGCTGGGTGAAGGGACACCAGGAAAACGTGCCACAGCCTCTGTTTTCAAGACGTGCACAACCCAGGGGCGAGACATATGGCCAACAGCTCAGTGTGATGCAGCCAGGACTGCCCCGACAGAGCCCCGAGGAGCTGCTGAGAAGAAAGAGATTCCTTTGGTCTTGGGGGTGACCAGGGAAGGCTTCCTAGAAGAGGATCTTGAAGTATGAATCAGCACAGTCAAGGGGACATGGTCGGGTTGAGAGGTAAAGATGTTTCGTGCAGTAAGAACCGAATTGTGTTGAAATGGCAGTAATAACATTCACACTGGGAACTTCCTAAACTAGAGGAAGAAATCCCAGTGCTCTTGAGAGTGAATTCTCTATGCTGCTCACACCCACATCTGAGAGGGCACCAAGACCTGATGATTCTGTCTCCTGAACAGGTCTTGGGTTCTTCCTCTTCCTGCCAGCCCTGTTGCCTTTGCCCCGAGCCAGACTCTCATTAGCTCCCCCAGTTCTACTGCACCAGTCTCCCCATTCTCTGGCCTCCCTGTCCGGACCATCTAACACCAGCCAGCAGGGTCGCAGTCATCCACAACATAACGATGTTTCAGGCAATGACAGACCACATAAGATTATAATACTATATTTTTACTGTGTTTTTTCTATCTTTAGATATGCAAATACTTACCGTTGTGTCACAGTTTCCTACAGTGTTCAGTACAGTAACATGATATACAGCTTTGTAGCCTAGGAGCAATAGGCTAGATCATATAGCCTAGATGTGTAGCAGCCTGTACCGTCTAGGTTTGTGTAAGGACACTCTATGATGTTCACGTGACGATGAAATCACCTAACAATGCATTTCTCAGAATGTATCCCCAACATTAAGTAACACATGACAGTATATTGGTTAGATCAGAAACCTAACTAATGCTAAATCAGGCCAAAAAGAATATTTCACGGCTGAAAGCTCCAGGATAGATTTCACTTCAGGCAGAGGTGGATTTACCGGCTCTAGCAATGGCATCAGGGCTTGATCTCTCCTTATCTTGACTCTGCTTTCCTTTGTGTTGGCTTCACTCTCAAGCTGGTCATCTTCCTCCCACAGCTACAGATTAGTAGGCTTCCT
This sequence comes from Avahi laniger, assembly GCA_963575035.1. Classification (NCBI taxonomy): domain Eukaryota; kingdom Metazoa; phylum Chordata; class Mammalia; order Primates; family Indriidae; genus Avahi; species Avahi laniger. The sequence continues at coordinate 27,563 of CAUYSK010001551.1, read as the reverse complement.
GTTCCAAGACTAGCAGAAAGAGGACTTCTTCCCAGCAGAGCCAATAACTGGTCCAAGTACTGAGTCTCCTTGGACCACCAGGGTTACGTGCCCATTTCTGAACCAATCCTCGTGGCCAGGGGAATAAAGTACTGACTACGCTGATTGGCCAGCCCTGAATCATAGGCCCACCCAGGGACCAGAAGGAGGGGTGACTTCCCAAAGTTAAACAGGTGTTATAACCAGTCGAAGGACGAGTGAAGGCAGAGGGGAAAAAGGAAGAGCTGTTCACTGCAACGGCTGTCCAAAGCACGAATCTGATCCTGTTGCTCTGCGGCCTTCCGGACATGGTCAACAAGGCCTTCCAGGTATGGCCCCAGCCCTGCCCTCAACGCCTTCCCATTTCCTGCTGTTCCGTGGCGTGGCCTGTACTGCCCCCCATCTTCTTTCCAGAGCAGTGCAAAAGCCCCTCCCCCACAGGCAGCCCACTCACCCCTCCTGGCCTCAGCAGAGCTGGCTGCCCCCTCCTCTGGGTAAAACCGAGACCACCATTCCACACCTGTTATCTATCCCTCCTCATCCCGACCTGGGGACCTCTCATGTATCTGCATGCCTTAGAGCCCCAAAGCCTGCATGTGGCTTCCTGACACATCCTAGTGGCCTTGTGAACGTTGGTTGAATTAATCAATTAACCTGCCAGGTAAAGGGGGACACTGAAGAATGTGTAGACAATTTTGGGACTGACCAGCTTAATCAGGGCATTTGTATTGGAGAACAAAACCTCGGCTCTACTTAAGTGTGTCCCTGATTCCCTGAAGAGAGAACAGGCTTCATTTCTCTCATCAGTGATGGGGCACCCTCCAGCTGTGCACAGAGACCCTGTGCTTGTTCTCTGAGCAACTCTCCACCTCCGCCAGGTAGGCAGAGCCCAGGCTTGGCTATCTCTCTCCCTTTCTCTCTCTCTCTCTCTCTCTCTCTCTTTCTCTCCCTCTCTCTCTCTCATCCTGCTCCTGGCCTCAGACACCTGGTTTGAGGCTGAAAGCACACACAGTGGGCCCCTGGGGGCAGGAGGCGCTGTCCACGGCTTCCAGGGTGGCCTGGGTCTCTGTCGACCAAACTCTTGCAACCAGTCTGTCTGTCTGTCTGTCTCTCTGAATGTCTACTTTGCATCATGCTAAAAGGGACGGACTTTATAGTGTCCTTTAACTGCTAGGGGAACAGCACAACTTCCAGGCTAGGTGCTTCCGTTCCCCATCCCCATTATTCAGAAGGTTTTGCTCTAAACATTGCCTATGCCTGCTACTAAATGCCCTGCCAGGTGCAGCATGCAGGTGCAAAATTGCCCACTTGTGCACTCATGGATTTTTCTGCTTAATTCTGTAATTTCTTCTGCATTGTAAATGAAACTCTTTTTTTGTAGAGACAAGGTCTGGCTATGTTGCTCAGGCTGGTCTCAAACTCCTGGCCTCAAGCGACTCCCACCTCAGCCTCCCAAAGTGCTGGCATTACAGGCGTGAGCCACCATGCCCGGCCAAAGCCATTGTTCTACTTGCACACTTACCCACCTGCTTATTGTCAGTGCTTCTGAGCACTCAGTATTGTCATCAGGAAATTCTGCAAGATTACAACCCAACTCTCTGGAAAATTGCTTTAGGACAGGGATATTGCTTTATACTCCTTCAACTCCCTGAATGCCAGGCAAAAATACATAGTTACTACTTCGATTTGAGGTCACTTCACATCCAATTGATATTTGATATCTAATAAGTGTTTACTAAGTACTTACAATAGGCCTGAGCCTTTATTTTTTAAAAAATTATTTTTACTGGGCACGTAATAATTGAACATATTTATGAGATACATTGTGATATTTCAATACACATATGCAATGTGTAATGATCAAATCAGGGTAATTAGCAAATCCAACACGTCAGACATTTATCATTTCTTTGTGTTGGGAGATGCCAAATCCTGTCTTCTAGCTCTTTGAGAACAGACAATATATTGTTAACTGTAGTCACCCTGCACTGCTATAGACCACTAGAGTTTGTAATTTTGTATCCATTAACCAACAGTGAGACTTTCCATGCAGTATCTTGATTTGGTCTTCACAGCCACCGTGGGAATTATGGACCACAGTATAATTTCAGCTTTACAGAAAGCACTGATTCAGAGAGGTTAAGTGGCTTGGCCAATCACTCAGCTAGAAGATGATGATGATGGTATTAGAAGTCACTAGATTCCCTTCTTTGGAGGGCAATGCTATTTTCCACATGACAGTAGATTTTTTAATGGTAGTCCTTTCTTAAAGAAGAGAAGTCCCAAAACGCTTGTACACTGTTGGTGGGAATTTAAATTAGTATAGCCATTATGAAAAAGAGTATAGAGATTCCTAAAAAACTTAAAAATAGAACTACCGTATGATCTAGCAATTCTAGTGCTGAGCATGTACCCAGTAGAAATGAAATTAGTATGTCAAAGAGAGATCCGCACTCCCATGTTCATTGTAGCGTTCTTCACAGTAGTGAAGGCATGGAAATAACCCCAGTGTCCAGCAACAGATGAATGGATAAAGAAATGTGGTATATATACACAAGGGAATACCATCCAGCCTTTTTAAAAGGGGGGAAATCCTATTGTTTGTGACAACATGGATGAACTTAAAGAATATTATAAGTGAAATAAACCAGGCACAGAAAGACAAATACTGCATGATCTCACTTATATGTGGAATCTAAAAAAGTCTAACTCATAGAAACAGAGATTAGAATAGTGGTTCCCAGGGGCCGGGGGCGGGGAAGGGGGGTACAGGGAGGTCGGGGAGACGTTCGTCAAAGTATACAAAATTTCAGTTAGACATGAGGAATAAGTTTAAGAAATTTATTTAACAACATTGTAACCATAGACAACAACGTATTGTATTCTAGAAAATTGCTTAGAGAGTAGATTTTAAAGGCTCTTACCACAAAAAAAGGTATGTGAAGTAATGCGTATATAAATTTAGCCACTTCATAATGTATACATATTTCAAAAGAAGGTATACGACGAATATATACAATCTTTATTTGTCCATTTTAAAAATAAATCAGTTAATAAATATTAATAAGTAGAAGTCCTGAGACCAGCAGACTTGCCCAATCCACAGGAAGTCCTTGACACGGAGAGGTAGGAACTCCAGCCTCACGGTGCTGGGCCCAGACACTCCAGCCCATGACAGGCGCCAGCACAGCAGGTTTCCAGGTCTCTGGCAGTGTTAGAGAAGAGGCCACCCAAGTAGTTTCCGATACATGTGGAAGGGCGACCTGGGCCCATCTCGTCATTCCTACAGGGGTGGGATAGAGGGGATAAGGGCTGGCTAGGGACCTTTCTCCTGCAAGGCCCAGGCCAGTGGCTTCAGGATTGGCCCTTCACATTAATAGGGTAATATGGCATCCAGTCTTCCCAACATAAGAAGGTTGTGGTGGGAGCATGTAGACACTCCCACACCCTGCCCGTGCTTGGTCACAATCATGCAAAGCCCAGGCATCGTCTCTTGAGCAAGCAATGGGGCCATCTGTGTTACAGAACGAGGCCTGAGAGGATCTGACAGGGCCAGAGGTAGCTGGGACCCAGGTAGGCCTATCCTCCGCCTGCTAGCATAGAAGCTCCCTGAGAGCTGAGATATAGAATCTCTTGTTCACTGCTGTGTCCCCACTGCCTCGAACCATGCCTGCCATTTAGTGGGCACCCAATAGACGTATGCCGAAGGGATGACCGAGTGGAGGAGCAAAAGAACCCAGAGGTATGGTGCATCCTGTGTGCACAAAATCCCTCCTGCAAGGGAACCTACACACAGGCCTTCTTTTGTTTTGAAGGCTTCCCCTTGCACCTTGCAGCCCCACACCCATCTCCAACACAGACTATTTCCTGGAAAAAAAAAATCTCTGCATGATCTCTAAGTATTGCCCGTATGCTGGCACCTTCTTTTCCAAAGGCAAGAAAAACTCGTCTATCAAGTTTCTCTTTATTTGAGCAGAGGAAACTGTCTACAGCTTCAGAACTATGGCTCTGTCTCCAGCAGCTGAGCGCTTTGATCTCCACTCCACTTCCCTGAACTAAGACGGCAGAAGCCAGCCACCACTTGGTCTCTGGTCTCCTGGCCTCAAGCCGCTGAAGCAGAACCAGCTGGGGCCCAGGTGCTGGTGGACTGGGAGAGTGGTCACAATCCCCTCTGGACTCCAGTGACTCTCATCTGTGCTCTCTCAAGGTCCTTGTCCCCAGGGAGTCTGTAGTAGGTGTGGCCAAGAGTTTTACAGGCTCTTTGACCTTATCAAGTTTCTTAACTTGGCTAAGCCTAGGTTCTTTTATCTATAAAACGAGATAATAATAATGAAATAACAATAGTGTCTACTTCATAGGATCATTATGAGAAATAAATAAGGCAATATATTTAAAGTGCTTGGCACACAGTAAGAGCTAAATAAGTGATAGCTATTATTATTCCTGCTTGGTATGGTTTGTTCATGTGCTTTTGTTGTTTTAAAAAAAAAAAAACAACAGACAAACACAACCCACAATCTGAAATAAATGGAAAAATCTCACTTATCATTATTAATTCATTCAAAAAAGACTGAATCAGACTCTACACCAGGTCCCAGATGGGGCAGAGAATGTTTGCAGAATACGAGAACTGGTATTCTAAGTTCTCTGGGTCTTCACTGAAGTTGATCGGTGGAATGAATCACACATACTCTGTTTGCCCACCTCATTTTCAGCTCTGCACCGCAGCTGAACGTAACCCCTTCAGGACACTTTCCCTGACGGGGCACAAGCCATGCTGGATCCCTTGGGAGACAAATTCCCAGATTAGCATGTGGGAAATTGATAAGAGAGTGCTGTGGAAGGGAGGAGACAAAGCGACTGGGCAGAGAGAAGGGTTGAATGCAATGCAGTCCCAACAGAGGCCTCGACAACCCCGCAGACATGTCCCACGGTGGAGTGACTGGGCCAGGCCTTTATGCTCCCAAGTTGGATGACTCACTGGAGGCAGGAGGTCTCTAGAAGGTGTGACTTTGGGTGAGACAGTTTTCTTCAGCCAAAACAATCCCCAGAGAAAGCTGTCGGCTGAGGGGTATCTTCTGGAGACACTCCCTGCAGGGGGAATGATTCCTTCATTCCCTAACTGGGATTTGGGGGGGTGCAACAGAACATTTACCCCATACTCCAGCTAAAGAAGTGTTGCTCTACATCTGCTTGTCCGCTTGACTCCTGTGCCTGTCTCTGAATTGATATATTACATGGGAAAAGGGGAAAGGAATTTAACAGGCCCCTGATCATCCAGCCCCATCAAAATCTCTGTTATCCAAACTGGGAGGCTCTCCTCTCCTGTTCCACAGCTCTGAGTCCTTCGTTACTAAGCATCCCGGGCATCAAGACTAAAAGTCCGCAAATGTAGGGGGTTGTACAATAAGCAAAATGAGTAAAAAAATGTAAACTAGGAATCATGGAATAATTGTGAGAGGCAGCAGAGTACAGTTTATCTCCAGATTGGTCTGGTCCTAGTGTAAGACCATTTTTGATGTTTCTGTTGCTGCTTTTGGAGAAGAAGGCAGGCGGAGATCAGTCTCACTGAGAGAGAGGGGAGGAGTTTCCTTGGGCTGTCGGGTAGACCCACTGCTGTGCTCAGTTTGGCGCGGTCCATCTTAATGAGATGTGGCTGGTGGTTCTGCAGTCTGCTGGCATGCTCCAACAAGACCAAACTCAAGACATATTGAACGTAAATGCCTATTTGAATGAGTTCTGAGATCACACAGTGGATCTGTAAACATGTCTTCAATTAAAAGCCGTTCTCAGGAAACTATAGCTGCCTTTCCACCCTAGAAAGAAAATATCCAAACATCCAACCCCCAACTGAGACTTAAAGTTGTATTTCAGGCTTATAACAGATTTTAGTCAAGGGTTTCTAAGTTCCTGGGATGTTTTTCAGATTTCTCACTATTAGGCACTAAAATTTTATGAATTATGAACGAATCCTAAACTCATTTTAGTGAGTTTGTTTATTATGATGGTACAGGTGAAGCAATTCTGAAACTATTGTACGTGTATTATAGAATTGAGAAATGCGTGAGCATGCTGATGTAGTTGGATCCTGGCTTTTGCTGTAAAAGAAGGGACATGCAAATACAAACTGGAGAAGGCAAGAAAGAATCCCATGGGGGTGAAAATGGAAATATCAGTGTACACTCAAAAACACGTCTATGTGTGTGAATACGCATAGTTTCTGTGCACAAATGTATGTATCTATATTTATATACATGTGTACATTTCCTAGCCCTGTCTACTGGAAGGGTAAAGAAGAAAAAAACAATCCAGTAGCACTGAGCACACTTAGCACCCGGATCTTCGTCTCTAATACCGGTCCCCACTGTGAGGAACCAGGCTTCTTAGAAATGGCTGATTCCAGGGTTGAAGTGAAATAGGGACAAAATGAATCTAGACTATTTTATTATGTCCAACAGTAAGAACAGAGAGAGAGAGAAAGATTGGGGCATATCACAAGGACAAGGGAAGCCAAATTAAAGGGACTCCCACCAGCCAAATCAATTAAGTACAGTAATGAATTATAAATCACTGGAAAAGCCAGGAAATCACGGTTCCTCCCCAATAACGAATAAATAAACAAATGAAGGAGAAGAGAGAGCCCTTGCTTACAGAAAAGTGCCAAGGACCAGTTGCTAAATGTGGAGGGAGGGCTCTAGTTGGAAAATGTACATTTTTGCAAACATCACAGTAAAGACAGAATTAGGCAAGAACCATCAATGACAGCTAAATCTAGGGAGATATTTTGATTAAGAGCAGAATATTTTGAGCCATCTTTAAATGTTTCCCTACAGACTGCTTATTATTTGAAAGGAGGGAAAAAAGTAGTTGTATAAAGTGGAGAAATTGAAAAACACTTCAACTGGGTGATCAAAATTAACATCACCAAAAGGACAAGATGGACGTCATGTTCCTTGAGATGTGACACCCTGAGAAGGACATGTCATCTATGCAGTGTGCTGGCCAGGAATGTACGACCCGAATGTAATCACGAGGAAGCATCAGGTAAATCTAAAATGAAGATCATGCTATTAACACAAAGGGGAGGGGGGTTGTATTCTTCAAAATGGTCAATTTCACGAAAGATAAAGAAAAGCTGTGAATTAAGATCAAAGACCAAAACCAGACAATAACAAGTGTTCGGGAGGATGTGCAGACATCGAGATCCTTACAGACTGCGAGAATAATGGAAAATGGCGCAGTCGCTCCATTGTGCAAAACAGTCTGGCAGTTCCTCAAATTTTAAACATAGAGTCACCATGTGACACAGCGATTCCATTCCTACATATAGACCCACAAGAAATGGAAAAATACATCTCCACAAAAACTTGTACGTGAATATTCATAGCAGCATTATTCATAATAGCCAAAAAGTGGATAATAGGAAAATGTTCATCAGCTGATGACTAGATAAACAAGACATGCTATATCCATACAGTGGGTATGGATTATTTGGCCATAGAAAAGAATGAAGTACTGATACCTGCTACAACAGGTCATGCTACCATGACCCTTGAAAACATGCTAAGCAAAAGAAGCCAGTCACTGATGACCAAAAGTTGTATGATTCGATTTATATGAAATGTCCAGAAGAGGAAATCTGTAGGAACAGAAAATAGATTAGTGCTTGTGTAGGACTAGGGGAGAAGAGTGATTGCTAATGGCCAAAGGGTCTATTTGGGAGTGATAAAAATGTTTTAGACTTAGATTATGGTGATGTTTGAACAATTCTGTGAATATACTAAAAACCATTGAATTGTACATTTTAAATGGGTCAATTTTATGGTTTATAAAATATAGCTCAATAGACATAGTGTTGTATTGTATTGTATTTTGACCTGATCTGGCTGATTTTTTGTAGAGATGTAATCTCACTAAGTTGCCCAGGCTGGTCTCAAACTCCTGGCCTCAAGTGATCTTTCCACCTTGGCCTCCCAAAATGCTGAGAGAACAGGTATGAGCCACTACACCCAGCCAAAGAAAGTTTTAAAAGTCTGTCATTCTTTATTTTAAAATATTTAGGTAGCAACAATATTTAGCAGTACAATTTATCTCTATAAAGAGCAATTTTTAAGAATAAAGGAATAAAACACATACACACACAGGAAGATGGATCTGGAAGCATGAGCGACATTTGTAACCTGGGCAGCAGCAGTTTTATCGGAGAAATATAGTACGTAAGCAGACTGGACTGGCTCAGAGGTCTGGGAAGCAGGTGGATATATTTGTAGCGTGGGCAACTCTTTCAAGGAGCTTCTGCGTGGAGGGAGACAGAATGAGAGCTAGAGAGACATGCAGGGGCTGGAGGAGGTTTTTCTCACGTAGGAGAGCTGGAGTGCTGACTGCTGTTGGGAAGGGTTCCGTGGGAAAGACCCCGGCAGAGATGCAGGACGTGGGAGAAGAATCCATGCAGCAAGGCCCAGGGAAAGAAGTAGGCCCCGGAATCCACGTGATACTAAGACACACACTTCCTCTGTCTTATCAGAGAGATAGCAGCAGGATAGAAGCCGGTATGGACAGACCTGTGATTTGGCTGTGGTGAGATGAGAAAGCTCCCGTCTGCTGGCTTCTCGCTGCAGGGGAGAGAGAGAGCACGGGAGGTCTGAGGGGATTTCATATCCTAGGTCTGCCACGTGCTGTAAATAGCTACGTGACCTTGGCAGATGCAGGGAGCTTCTCTGAGCCTTTTTCCTGCTTTGTAAAGTGAATAATACCTTGGCATGTTCTTGTGAGGACAAACGAGTTAACAAGCTAAAACAGAGCAGAATGCCTATCGCACGTCAGGGTCTCAACGAATGTTAGTTTATTTCTTAGTTTATTTCTATACCCTCGCTCGTTCTGCTACCACCCCCAAGGACATGCAAAAATAAGAGTTCCTTAAAGGCAATAACCTTATTTTGTTCATTGTCATGCTCCTACTACATGTAACAATGCCTGGCACATAGTAGATGCTCAATAAATATCTGTTTTCTAAATTCAGATCCAATTCTTCTTCTCTGAGTAGCCATAAGTATCCAGCCCTGTGCTGGGGGTTTTCACTGGTCACCTCATGGACGTCTCACAGCTGCACTGGAGGGGGTGGCGTCATCTCAGCTTGGCAGGGGAAGGAACTGAAGCAGAGGGAGGTTAAGTCACCCAGCCTCGACAGAACTCACTGGGATGATGGAATTAAAGTGAGAACTGTCCTGGCGTCACCGCATGAATGACTTCCTCCTCTGTAAGTTCATAGTCCTATAAAAACCTGTAAAACACAGGCCAGGACCAGGCAGCACTCACACTGTCTCCAAAGATACTGTCTTGCTTGGACTCTTGAAAGGGACTCTTTGAGAGCTTTCCTGTTCTCGCTGTGGGAATTGGGAGTTTTCTCAAACAAAAACCACAAAGTGCCCAGGTTGAGTCCTCTTTAATTCCTGAAAAGTTTGACTTCATAATTCAAAGGCAATTAGATTTTTTACTTTTTGTGTTAAATTTTAAAAAGTAGAAACTCTCGCCTCCCAGGGAGTGAAAAAGTCTTGAATGAGTTTGCTTTAAAATGGTCTATTTAAATTAAAAAAATGAATAAAATTAATTAGGAAACACCAGGAAAAAAATTAAAATTAAAAATAAAACAAAATAAAATGTCTGTGTGCTGAGTACCATGCAGCTACATGAGAATGGGGAGACTTAAATCTGTACTTGGCGAAACTAGAATTTTAGAATTGGGTCAGCTCGGCTTTTGTGTGCTGTCCAATTGCCTGGCCACTCATTCTGCTCCAAGCCCTCACCAAGACTTATCTGCTTGAATTCAAGAGTATTTTGCATTCAGCTGTTGTGCGGGGGATGAACAAAAACGTGAAGTATAACTCGCTGCTGGTGGCAGCACCTCACAGAAGGCATGTCAAGTGTATTCCTAGGCCCTGTATTCCTTCAAAGAGGCTCTCCCAGGCACCTGGAACCAGGTACCCTTCTTGGAGGGTTGGATGCAGCTGAGAGCTTTGTGGTCCCAGTGAGGTAGACACTTGGGGCCTGCTTTTCTCAAGAGCGTTTGTGTTACAGACACACTGCATACACCTTTACGAAGTGACGAAGGCACTCTTTATGGCAAGAACACCCTCTGTTTGCATTTCTAGCAACGTTTCCTAGCCAGCTCTAGAGTTGGAACAAATTCTTTCCTCCACCGCCCCTCCTTCCCCATTTCTCCTCCTGAATTTAATGCCAGCCCTGGAGACTGAAACAACACATGACACATCCGCTGCCTTTGCTTGTTGACAGAGGAGGCTGCTGAGGCCCCTCCTCCGCTGCCCCACCCACCACCGCGGGAACCTCCTCCTTGGAAAGTTCACCCCATCCTCACCAGGGGTCAGGGCCTTCCCCACAGGTTGGGTTGATCAGAATGTCATTCCCTTGACAACTGCCCTGGAGCCTGAAGAAAACAAAGGTGGGCATTTTGCTTTCCTCTTGCCCTGCATGGGAGCCCAACCTGGCACCAAAGGCCAGCAGCTCCCACACCGGTTGCATCATACCCGGTCACCTAGTTTCATGTAGTTTCTTTCTTCTGTGTTGTCGTAACCTTACATAACTTTGGCTCATGCACCAAATAACTCCCTGGGATGACTCCAAACTTAAATGTCTGGGATGTGTGAGAAAACTCTGAAGAATATCCAAAGTAGAGAAATGAAAATCCCCTTTGCAGGTGGGAGCAGGGTCATTTTGCATATGCTTGTATATCTCAGTCTATCTACCTGAATATATCACACTCACTTCCAATGGCATTGAGGTAACAGCAAAGCTAAGTGCTGCCGTGGTGGAGAAGGTGTTCTCCACCAGCTGGTCTCTTCTTTTATTATCTTTTCATAATAAGACATTTAGATTTATTTGCAGGTTCTTACATTCTGGGTCATAAATTAATACTTTCCTTATTTAAACAAATTTACAATCTCTAAGAGCCATTCTCCCACTGAAACACACACATATCCTTTGCATTAGAAAGAGGGAGCAAGAGAGGGAGAAGACCTAATCAGGGAAGATAACATCGCATTCATGAATGTGTTGAGAGACTTAAATAAGAGAGCACAGGTACATTATTGGCCCCGAGTGGGTGATCAGTATTGATTTTTCCTATCACAATGAAAAGTTGGCAGCCTTTTCAGAATTCATTAAATCAGTACAGTAACTTTGGAATATGGGCTTCAAAAATTCTATTCCTTGGGCTTAAAACCTACTTCTCTCTTTTATAAGCTCTATAACCGTAACATGTTCATTAGCTTTGCTATGCCCCAGTTCCCTTATCTGGAAAGTAGAGATAGTGGCAGTACCTATCTCAAAGGGTTGTCATGCGACCTAATTGCCTTAACAGTCCCTGACACATGAGAGGTACTCAATAAACATGACTGTTACATTTCTCAAGCTGAGCAGCATGAGAGTGGGAGCAATACTGAACTTTCTGCTTGACTTTGTCATTGTGACAAACTCCCTTTTCAACAACAACAACAAAAAAAAATTCTACCACTTTTCTGTAAGAGGAGAAAAACTTATCCATTAAGGAGCTACTTGAGTTGAAATGTGCTCTCGGGCAGCCTTATTTTGATGGATTGTGGAAAGTTTCCTGCAGCATGCAACCTGTGAAATGAAATAAGCTACCTTTTTGTAAACTCTTCTCATTCTAAGAAGGTTAGTGCCACTGCGGGTTCTCCAGGACAATGCATGCTTTTCTTGGAGACTGACATTTAAAAGCGTTCGATTGTTCAGTACATGTTGTTTAGAGAGTTGCTTTACCATAATTTAATGGCAAATTCCACACCGGATTTCCTGCCAACAAATCTATAAAGCTTTGTTTGAGACTGAAAGCATTCAGAAATTTTTCTTTAAAGTTGGGAAGGTGCTGGGCGTACATTAAAAAGAAAAAGAAAAAAAGGAGGAGGAGGAAAAGAAGAAGAAAAGTCTTGTAGATGGAGAGTGAGTGTTTGATGTAGGAACTGGCCGGTCAGCTCCAGAGTCAAGCAATTAAGAGAAGCATAAAAGGGACAAGATTACGAGTAGAGCAATGTCAGCCAAGAGCCCCCTCAACGCCCAGCCCAGGCCCTGCTCTGTGCTTCTCATTCAACAGCTTTGTTCCTGCTCCGAGCTGATGGGATGACAAAGCAGCTTCTAGGGCATTCTTACCACAATGCTACATTGCACAACAGCTGTTTGCATGTGGCAGCTGCTGCGGCTGTCTCTGGTTAATACCCAGGACTGGCATTCCAGTGTCAGGCTCAGGAAATAAACATGCAGTTTTCATGCCAACGTTCACAGATGGCACATGGTTAAAGAGCAGTTTCAGGTGTATGTCCCCAAAGTTGCATCTGTGTTAAACCACCCTATATTCATTTTGGAACAATGCAGATTAAAAATAGAATTAAAGTGTCCATCAGTAGAGGACTTATTTTTTTAAAAGAGGGATAAACATCATAAATATAACGTTGAGTGAAAAGAACACGTTACAAAAGGATATGTAACTGTATGAAGCAATGTATGTGAATTTTAAAATAAAACTATATTACTTATTCTTTACAGAAGAAAACACATATTGGAAAGTATGAAGCCATGCCCAAAAATCATGCACATCAACTTCAGCACAGTTAGCTAGCTCTATAGAAGGGAAGAAGGATAAGAGGGAGAGGGATCGGAGCAGGGGCTTCCTGAATCTGAACTATGCATTTTCTTTAAATCCAAAATAAAGAGATCTGAGACTAATACATCGAATGTTAACATCTGTTAAACCTGAGACTAATATGTCAAAATACTAACATCTATTAAATGTTAGGTATATGGATATCTGTTATACATTCTGTATTTTCTATTTTCCAAATATTTCATAATTTAAAATTTTTAATAAAAATAGTATATCTATTAGGCACCTAGCCTTTGCCGGACCCCTAGGGAGATAAAGGAATGGAATGGAAGAGGGGAACTTGCATTCCTTAAGGACGATGCTTATCAGGGGTCCCAAGAACTAGCTGTTTGATAAGAATTTATTGTAGCCGCTGTTCTGGCCCAGTTACTCCACACCACCCAGAAAAAACTCCTATAAAACTCAAAGCTTTCCCTCCCTCAGGGTGGACGCTTTTCTCGTCCTCCCCCAATCTGCACCCAGATGCTCAAATAAACAGCATTTTGCTACACCTGAGGCTTATGTGTCTCCTTTTTGGCTCCAGATCTAACGATATCCATATAATGGAACACCATGCAGCCATTAAAAAGAATGAGGGAATTCTACACAGGTTATTAAAGAAATATATACAAGAAATATTTTAGATCAAAGAACAGGTTGCAGTATAGTAGGATACTATGATCTATCTTTGCCATGTCAACAGAAAAGAACCCAAACTCTGTAAAATAATTTACAGAGTTTTACTCTGAGCCGAGTATGAGTGACCATGGCCCAGAGCCACATCAAAGAAGCCTTGAGCAAGTGGTCTTGCTGTGGTTGGGTGACAGCATGGTTTTATACATTTCAGGGAGACAGGAATCACACATAAAGTCATAAATCGATACATGGAAGGTGTGCATTGGTTTGGCCTGAAAGACAGGACATCTCTGAGAGAGGGGAAAATTACAGGTGATAGGTGGGTTTAAAGATTCTTTGATTTGTAATTGGTTAAAGAAATGAAGCTTTGTCTAAAGGCTTGGAGGGTTTTAAGTTAAGATAAGAAAATCTGGCCATCAGAGACAAGCCACAGCCACAGACCAGACATATACCCAGACTCAAGTGATCTGTTAAGTAAATAGCGGACCTGCAGGTGTGGTTTAAGCTTTGTTTTGCATAGCCTTAGGCCTGTTAATGAGTTATAAAGGACATCTCCAAGAAGGGAAGGGGGCATGATGAGGCATGTCTGACTTCCCTTCTCATGGCCAGCAACTCAGCTTTAGGGTATTTCTGGGGTCCCTTTGGCCAAGAAGGGGTCCATTCAGTCGGCTGGGGGGGCATAAGATTTTATTTTAGTTCACACTTAATATGACACACATACACACACACACAATCTCTTCTGAATTTGTATCTCTAAACCATTCCCATGGTCTCCATACTCCTGAGTTTAATGTCTCAAATCTCCACTTGAATGTCACTCAAGCAATCAAAAACACACTAGGTCCAAAACCAACCTCTCCATCTTTCCCTCCGGATGTTATCACCTTCGCTCTTCCCCATCTCAGTATATGCCGCCCCCCTCCCCGCCCCCACCAGTTGCTGGAGTGAAAATCCCAGGGGTCAAGGACGCCCCTCTGTCTCCCTCGAGCCTTGCCAGTCCTACTTCCCCGGTCTCTAATCCATCCCATCTGCCCACCCTCCCTGCCTCCCCGCCTCCTCCATCACCTCTTCCTGTGTGGCCTGCGGGAGGTTTCCAGCTTGCTGTCCCGCCAGGCACGGCTGCTCCCCGGGATCCATTCTCCACACAGCAGCCAGCATGGGCCTGTGAAGGCATAAATCATCCGTACCTGAAACCTATCAACATTCCCATGGTCTCAACCCCTAATCTCACACCTCCCCTGCCTTATCTGTCGGGGACCGTCTCCCTCGACTCCGCTCCCTTCTCTACAGCACTTGCAGTTCCCTGGGACACCACATCTCCACCTCGCCAGGGCCACTGCACACGTCATTCCTCTTGCTTCAAATGCTTGCGTTTTTTTTTTTCTTTTGTAATCAGAAATAACTCATACATTTAATTAAAATGTTCACAACTGAGGAAAAATGGAATACATTTATTTATTTGTTCTGTTAGTTTTATATTTATTTATTTATTTCTTAATATTTAATTTATTTAACTCAGCAAACACTCGCTGAATCCCAACCCTGTTCCTAGGTCTATGCTAGATGTTATGTTTCGCTTGTTCAGCTTTCAAACCTAAGCCGATTGCAACAAGCTGCATGAGGACTTTCATTTTGATTACAGCCCTTTGCACAGGAACGTCTGTAGCTGAGCCCATACCTCTGCTATGGGATGGGTAAGAGTCAACGGAAATGCAAACACAGCTTCATGTGCCATAGGACAGAAAAACTCTTCTATATTAAGCCATCCCCTTAGGGAGACAAGGCTAAATGGTCCCCACTGCAATCATTTTCCCCTTACTATATACAACTACAAGCCCAAACACCAATTGAATTTCACCCTGTTCACGTTGACCACTCATCCTGAGATTCCAGCTTCAATACTATTTTAAACTTCCCCCTGTTGCTAACTTTTTGTGCCTAGAGTTTACCAGGTACTCCCTGAGAAGCTTCAGGATTGGAGCCCATAGTGACAGTTTCTGGGGTACTCAGCCAAGTCCCTGGTGCGCTGTGCACCCTGCCCCTCAGAGCTGCTCTGTCTCCTTGAGCACATGGAGATAAATGACTCATTTCAAAATCCTCGAGGCAAAAATCTACAAGGAGAATGTGTGTTGGTAAGACCTGAACCCCCTGGGTTGATTACTGATACTAACTCAAGTGAGTTTCCTTTTTTACGTCTTTGTCTCCCTAAAAGATCTGAGTGTACACGAGAATACTCGGTGAGCCTCTGACTAATTGTGATATGAATGGAGGTGGTTTAGCACAGTGTTTAAAGCATGGACTTTAGAGCCACAGAAACTTGCTCAATATGCTCTTTCATTCGTGACCCGCCCTTTGCTTCTGGACAAACTCCTACTCATCCATCAACACCCACCTTAAACATCACTTCTGGAAAAATTAATCTAAGTAGGCAGTTATTTTTTTTCCTGGGTTCCCAGAGCATATCTATTATATTTGGCTTAGCACTTGCCATATTGTCTCACAATTATTTGTTTAATTCTTTCTCTCCCCCATTGAATAACTAGGTCCTCCAAGGCCAGAGCCAAGCCTTACTCTGTTTAGCATGAGGTCTGTCATATACAGTAGTAGTCAAATATGAGTGCTCAGTAACCAGTCAGACCCAGGTTCAAATCCTGACTTCACCTTTGATTATCTATTTGGACACATAAAGTTCCTTAATCTGTCTATGCCTTGGTTTCCTTATCTAAAAGATATCTACCTCTAAGGGCTGTTGAGAAAATTAAATTAGTCACTGCACATAAATGCAGTGGTAACTGGTTCATGCTAGAGAATTTTTAACTTCATTTTTATCATTAGCCAAATATATGTTTGTTTGCCAAACTAATAAATGAATGGCCCACACCTCTGACCATGATGATCCCTTCATGCTGATTGAAGACAGCACCATGAATGAAATGTAGCAGGAAATGTCATTGACATCGTGCCCACTTTTTAAGTAAAAATACAGCTAAAAATAAAAAGTCACCTGTGGATGATGCCTGTTAGAAGAAAATAAGCTTAGTTTTCTAAACTGCTTCCTGAGTTATGATAAAAAATGAAGCTCAGTTTAATGCTGCAGGTCTTATAATGTGCATTTTATAGTCTACCTGTTTGGGCAAGTGATTTTTCTCTAGAAGCTTGCAGGAGACAGCTTAATTGGTGGTCATGAGAATAGATGCAGCTGATTACACATCACTTAAAAGCATGTCAGGTCTGTTTTTTTCACTTTGTAATCTTCTACCCTTATCCTTCCCTGGCAACTTTTCTGCTTACTCCTGATGGAAGTTTAAGAGATAGACACATTTTCACAAAAATTTGCAACCTGTCATGCTGCCTCAGGCTCTTTGTTCTTTACTTAATTACAACAGTAGCACCAGTTTGGGAGTGCCTACTGTGTGCTAGCTGTGTGCCAGGCACACATGATCTCTACTTTCCCCAGTGCTCTCACATACCCTTCTAACACAGCAGATAATTCCGTCTCTTATTTCATTGTTTATCATTGACCTCTCCTTCCCTCCCATCCTCACCTCCTTGAAAGGTAAGAGGCCAAGGGCAAGGATCTCAATTTTGTTTCCCAATATAGCTCAAGAGATTAGGACAAAGCTTGGCACATAGTAGGTGCTCAATAAACATTTTTTGACTAAATGCATCTTCATACAATCCTAAAATTATCTTCATTTCGAGGTTGGGGAAACTGAGGCCCAGAAATATAAAATAAATAGGCCAGCATCCTGCAACTATCATGTAGCAGCTGTGGCCCTTGGACTCAGGTTTGTCTGATTCTAAATTCTATACTTTCTCCATCAGGGCACACCTTGTTGCAACTAAGTCCTCTTCTGGAACATATGCAGTCCCCAGGCCTGGGCTGGTTTGAGAGGGGACTTGAGATTGAAGATTTGGCAACACCAGGACTGCACGTAATTGTGTGTCAGATCTAGACAAGAACAGGAATCAGACTGCCGGCCACAAGGAGGGGGCTTGGAAAGTGGGTTGTTTGGTCATACCACTCTCTGCTCTGTGCTCAGAGAGAATTTCTGGTCTTTTGAGAACCCCGTTTTTGCTGTGTGCCACAAGTTAGTATAATCTCCCTTGCCTCTTACAGACCGTCCAAACTTCCTGTGGAGATTCATGGTGTCTGGGCAGAGGGTCCGGTTTTTTTGGAGAAAGGATGCTCCGTAAGTACCAGGTGTTAATAAGTATATTAAGTTCTTAAGTGTATTATAATGACCATTTATTGCTCTACGTTCCCTTTAATATCAGGTACTGGGCAGCTTGGTTCCTGGATGTCTCATATTCAAAACCCAAATCTACTTCATCCCCTGTGTATACTGAAAGTAAAGAAAATATTGCTGAGTTCCACATTCCCGTTCTGGATGTGGATTTTGGCGAATGAGCCAACTGCAGAAACCAAGACCCGTGTGGGAGGTTTGGTGTGGTCTCCTCTTCTCAAGTGCACACTTCCCGGGCCAGCTCCCAGCGCCACAGCTTCAGCCACCACTGCCATGCCGATGGCTCCCCAATCAGCATCACGCTCCCGTGTCGCTTTCCAGATTCCAGACTCCGTTTTGCAGCTGCCCCCTGCACACGTACCCAGATGGATGTCCAAAGAGCAACTCCCGGCCAGCATGTTCAGAGCCCGGTTTAAATCTAACCGCTTCTAGGCCTTTTGCCTAAGATCAAGTGTAAGTCTAAATACCGTCCCCCCACCCAGAACTCTTTGTCTAAATGAATGGTATTTGTCATCTTTCACTCCTCCTCAATTCTCATTTCCTCACCTCCCACATCCAATTCTGTCCATTCTAAATGGGGAATGCGGCTCACATCTGTTTCCTACTCTCCATGTTTTACAAACACTGCCCTAGATCTGGCCCCAATCTGCTGCTTGCCTCCTTCTGGGTCTTTCTGCACATGGTTTCTTCCCTCCACACATACTCGCCACAGCTATCTTTTGACAGGACAGATTTGGTGACGCTACACGACTCTAGGATCTTCGGCTTGGTCCCAGTCTATCACACTTACATTGCCACCTCCTCCAGGCAAACCCAGTGCTTCAGATTCCTCACCCTCCCCTAATATGCAGCAGCCTTCATTTCTTCATGCTTTTGCACACTCTGTTCCCCTTCTCAGGAGTGTCTTTCCTCCTCTTTGTCACCTGACAGGCTCCCATGCATCTTTTAGGTCCCATCTCCTCTCCTTTTTCAAACCCCTCCAGGGGGAGTGAGTGACCCCCTTCTCGGCAGTTCTGTAGCCCTACGTAAATGCCCTCTCAAACACTCGATAATAGTAGTCACGCGGCACATGTTATGCGACAGGCACTTTTCAGATCACTTTACACATTCATCTAATCCTTGCAACAACCCAATGACTAGTTATCATCCTTATCTTCATTTGATGAATCAAGAGGCTGAAACCAGAGTTAAGCTAGGAAATGAAATGCCCAATCAAATCAAGACGCTCTGTACCAGAATCACACACTTGCCCACTATCCTTTTGTCTCTCACTATGAAATGTGTCCATCTGTCTAACCTGTAAGTTTCTTTGGCTTCTCCAGCTCTAAAACCTGGATAATTCGTATTAATGGTCATTTCTCAGGCTTTGGGGGAGCATTAACAAAACTGTCAGAAAGCAGATATATTAATAGATATAGATAGTGAAATGTGCATTGAGCATTAAGCTATTTGATATTATTATTATCACCCTGGACTACCGCCCCAGCCAGCCTCTTGACTGTAATCCTTCCAATGCATCCTCCACTTTGCCACTGGTTAGTATTCTAGAATACAGATGAGATCACATAACTCTGATACCCAAAATCGATGACTCTGTATTGTCTCAAGGACACTATCCAACTCCTTAGCTGTTAAGAGAAATATCGGCCTTTCATAACCTGGGCCTGCTGTCCCCTGCAGTGTTTGGGCAACTTACCCTCGACCATAAAAAACACTAGTCGTTTTCTGAACACGCCCATTACCTACTTACCCGCCGGCCTGCATGTCTTTGCCTGGTCTGTTCCCTCAGCCTTCCTTCTCTCGTTACCTGCTCCGTGAACATCCACTCATTCGTTAAGACTCTACTCCGTGACACCCCCTCTGTGAAGCCCACCCTGATATCCTTAGGTAGAGTTAGGCCCACTTACCGTATGCTACCATTGCTCTGGGACAGCAACTAGGAAAGGAAGCTTAACTAATTCAATTGAATTGAACTGAATTTTGTAACCAGGAGTTATCTGGGCCTACCTACTTCTTGGATACCTTAGTTCCCTAGGGCTGCCATAACAAAACACCAAAAACTGGGTGGATTAAAACAACAGAAATGCATTGTCTCACAGCTCTGGAGGCTGGAAGTCTGAAATCAAGGTGTCTGCCAGGTCATGCTCTGACAGCTCCTGGGGAGGAAACTTCCTGGCCTCTCTGAGCTTTTGGGGTTTGCTGGCAGTCCCCAATGTTCCTTGGCTGGTAGATACATCACTGCAGTCACATAGCTGCCTCCTCCCTGTGTGACTTCACATCTCTCCTCTGTTCCTGTCACTTTGTCCAAATTTCCCCTTTTATAAGGATACCAGTCATATTGGGTTAAGGTCCATCCTAATGACTTTCCTTTAATTTGATTACCTCTGTAAAGACTCTGTTTCCAAATAAGGTTGTATTCTGAGGTACTGAGGATTAGGACTTCAACACATTTTAGGGGCAGGGGATACAATTCAAGCCGTAACAATGGGCAATTGTGTCTATAACTTTCATTTCAGGCCCTCAAACAATGCGATTGCCATGGCTAACTTCACCCTGTTTCTACCTATTTCCTCTCCTATGCTCACACAAGATGTTCCAGTTCCAACACATGGCCCCCATAACTGCATGTCTTCGGTGTTTTCAAAACTGAATTCAACAAGATCAGGAATTTCATGCACTTAGCAACTTCACAAGATGGGGAAGTGGATACAGGGAAAGATGTCATTAAGCATCTGCCATCTTTCTCACTCCAACTCTTCCAGAAGCTTGGCCAGTTTCCAACCCAGGATCTTCCTAAGAGAATCTCTTTATTTCCTGGGAGACATATTCCAGTTCTCACCTCCCACCCCCACCTGAACTGCTTCCCTCCCAGAGACCACCCCTGTCAGACCACCCTGGCTTCCCCAGCTACCCCCTTCCTGCCCAGGCTTCAGTAAATAAAAATTTTCTCAAATAAGAAGTGTTTGTTGCATTTTTATTGATCACTTATGTGCTAGCATTACGCTAGATACTGATGATACGAGAGCAAGAGAGATACAGTCCCTGTCAGCACGAAGTGTAGAGTGTGCTGGGAAGGCAGATGTTAAGTGCATGGTTGCAAGTATGATCGGTATTATGGCAGGAGGCATACAGAAGAAAAGTGCTGGGCGTGTATAACAATAACAAGTGCTGCAACTTTTTAATGAAGTTATACTGCATGCCAGGCACCATTCGAGGCCATGAGAAATCACTATCCTCATGGAGTTTACATTCTAATGGGGAACACAGGCCAATACAAATGTTAAATAGCGGCAAGTGCTATGGAAAAAAATCAACCAAGATAAGGCTGAAGGTGGGGGTTAAACAGTCGATGTGTTATATTGGTTAGGATTAGGTTCCATTGCACAGGATAGGCATTACCAATTAAGGGTGGCTTAATATAAGGTTTGTTTGTTTCTCTGACATGAAGAAATCCAAATGTGGACAGCCCGGGACTTTTAAAGTAGTTTCAAGGTCATCAGGCTCCTTCTCTCTTTTTTCTCCGCCATTCTTAATACATCATCAAGATTGTCTCATGATTCAAGGTGGCTGTGAGAGCTCCAGCCATCATATCTGAGACCCAGAAATTAAAAGGGAGACAATGAGTGAGGTTAAATAGAGGGAAACCTCTCAGCTGAGTCATCTCCTTCTAAGACACTTTAACAAAAATTTCAATCAACTTCTTCTTCTTACATTTCAATGGCCACCCCGAAATGCAAGGAAGATTGAGAGGTTAAATACATCAGCCATATACAATGCTACCCAGGATATACCATATAACCAGAGTTTATTCATAAGGAAGAAGGAAAAGATGGTGTTGAAAAGACAACTCGCCGTATCTGCTGGGGCCCATGGAAGGCTTTCCAGAGAAAGGGAGGCTTCGGCTGGCACTGGAAGATGAGTGGGAGCAAGTCCACGAGAAGGGCAGGGAGAGGAGCATCGCTGCGGGTCAGACAGCAGCGCTGATGTTCCAGAGGGCTGGGATCAAGGGCATCTTCGCACTCCAGCGCCTAGCTCATAACCTGGCACGGTGCTCATCTCAAGAAATATTTGTTTACTAAATATTGGCCTCTAATTGGGTGCTTATGCCACCTAAATACATTATCTCTACCCCAAGAGGAATGTTCCCAAGGAGATTCTCTCAGTTATTTCCATTCTGCTTACAGCAAAGCGAATGACTCTTGGTGAAAAATCACCCAGTGTCCAGAAAGAGACAGGGCCATTCACTCAGGTACACAGAAGTCAAAATACGAACCATGTGCTGCAGTAACAACTGATCACAACATCCCAGTGAATCACGAACACTGCTTCGCAGACCGGTGAAGCTCACATACTAGGTGTCCTTCGTTGTTTATAGCTGCAGAAGCTGCTGCGGTTGGGGTTAAGGCGAGGAAATGAGAAGAAACCTGCCCAGCCCTTCCTGTTGATGAAATTCCAGTGGAGCCTGGTTCTCACGTTTGGCGATTATTGAGCCAAGTCTGGGAACCCTGGCACTGGGCCAGCCTTGGCTCTGCTGGCAGGCCTGGGAGGCGTGGATGGGACAGCACAGAGGAGGGACAAGAGCCTGGCATGTAGTAGGTGTTCAATAAATATTAGCTTATGACATGGCTGGGGCACTTGAGAAAGAGTTAATAGAAGAGTTATATTTGAAGTAATTCATACAAAGTGAACAGGGGTCCTTGCAAGGGTAGGAAGAAGGGTCACACATTGCAGATGGAGGAGCAACGCGTGCACAGGGAGCGAGGTGTGGACCGAGCAGCATGTACAGGAAGCCTCGAGTGGTTCAGTGAGGCCCAAGGAGAGTGGAGGGGGGACATGAGGCTGCTCAGAGGTGTTGTGCAGGACAGTGCTGAGATGTCTGCACCTTATCTAGTGGACAATAGGGAGCTTTCGATGAATGCTGAGCAGAGGACGGACGTGACCACAGTCGCAAGGTCATCTGTCCCTCTCCTCCTCCGCTACTGCCCCAGTGCAGACCTCCCCCAGGTCCCCCAATCCTGCTTCCATTGGCTGATCTCCCTCTGTTCCCTCACCCCTAGACCCTTTCCTGTCTCCATCCCATTCCTGTTGTCACCACGGGAGCCTCCAATATCCGTGGAGATGTATCTCCCAACACCTTTGGCTTCCCAGCTTTGGTGACCTTCCCCTTCAGCAGCCTCTGCAGCCATCCCCAGCACGGACTGTCTCCACCTTGAGAACTCAAAGCCTAGCTGTTCCCTTCCTCCGTCATCGACCGAGCAGCCAGAGAGACCCAATCACATCAAGCTCCTGCTTAAGGCTCTTCCATGATTATTGGGGCATTGCAAATAAAATCCGAAGTCCTTCTTGTGGCTTTCTGGGCCCTACATGCCCTGGCCCCTGCCTACCTCTGCAGCCTCACCCTGGGCCATCTCCCCACGGCCTCCTGTCTGTCTCCGTCCCTCATCCTTTTAGGGCTACAGTCAAATCTCCACCCCCTGGCACCAAACTTCTCCGATGAGTTCTCATTACTTGCTGTCTCCTCCTTTCCATGTCCCACTCACTCCTCAAGCCACTAAATGTGGCTTCAGCTCCCACCACCCATTGATGCCTCTCTCCAAAGTTATATTTACACATTGCCAAACTCAATGAGTCCAGGTGGCCACCTTGTCCTGAAACTCATGCTCCCAACACAGTTTCCATGATGTTACCTTTTCTCTCTTTTTTGCTACTTTGTTCTTTCTTTGTCTTTGTGAATCCCCTTCTTCTCTCTGCTGTTTAAATATGTCTTCTGCAGAGCTCATCTCCACCCTCCTACCTTCGACTCTTCACTCCTCTTTGATCAGCTGAATCCCTGTCCATGGCTGCCGGGTCCCCTCATCAGGTAACACCACCCACGCGCACCTCCACTCCACACATTCCAAATCGACTTCACCACCTCTCACCCCCACGGCTGCCACGGCCTATTCCACACCATGCAAGGCAAGCATCCACCCACGTCCTTCCATATGCCCGGGCTGGAAAACTAGGAGTCATTCTAGGCTCCTCTTCTCCCTCATCTTCCACCAAAGATCAATCACCACATGCGAATGAGGCTAGATGTCTAGACATTCACCCCAATGTCTCAGATCTGACTGCTTCTTCCCATCCTCATCCAGCCCTTCCTCAGCTCTTCCAGACTCCTGGACCACCTGGTTACTGGGCTCCCTGATTTTGTTTTTTATCTCTCGTCCTCCCTGGACTCTGAAGGACCACGTCTTTTAATGTCCTCCGAACATGCCAGAGTGTCTGGTGCACGGTAGATGCTTGTAGCAGGTGTTTGTGACCGTATGAATGAAAGAATGGACAAATGGGACAAGACACTTGGCATTGCCCAGTTCAAAATAGTACGTTCATGACACTGAAGGTCACAGATCACTTGCACATACATCGTCTCAGTTGTCACAAATACCCCGTGAGGCACTTAGTATTATGCCTAACCTCCCTGGTTAAATAAATTGACCAAGGACATAGAATTATTAAGAGGGAAAGCCTGAATTTGAACCAATAGGGTCAAACCTTAAACTTTCCACCAAATCACAGAGCCTTTCTCAGTAGGTGCATTATTTTTAGGTCTTACTAACAAGTTGGTGTTAGCCAAATTGATCATCTACTCTACTGAGCAGTATTGTCTCTAAATGACATTTTTTCCCCCTTATAAAATGAAATGTATTTATTTCCTCGTGCACCACCTCAGGTGGGGATTTCTGTCCTGATGTGTATGCCCCAAAATTGCCCCCAAAGGCAGGAAGATTTATGTGCTTCTCTGTAGCTTGAGACACTTCCTTGGTGATTCGGGCAGCTACTCATCTCTTAGAAAGGCTAAAATAGATAAACTATCACCCGAATGGAGTTTGCATTCCTGTGCTGTCTTCCCCTAAACCTGCTCCTCCTCTTGCATCCCTTTTCTCAGTGAAGAGCCACCTGTTTCTCAGGTCAGAAACCCAGTCATCGTGTCTGAGTCTTCCCTCCTCCACCTCTGCACCTCCAACCCCCAGCCAAGCCAGGTCTCCGCCCCTGCTCGGCATCCCACAGTCTGTTCTCATCTCTCCATCCCAACAGCCTCCTCCCTCACTCAGGCCTCCACCTGCTCTTACCTGCACCAGGAATCAGCCCCCTGACACCTGTCTCCACTTCCATGTTGCATGCACCAAGCCATCATGCACACTCTAGCCCAGGTCACACACAGGCAAAGCGGCTCGTATCAGGGTTTCTGCCTTTAAGTTTCCAACTTCTTCTCATTAGTCTCAAGATAAAGCCCCAAGTCTTCATCAGGGCAAGGGGACCCATCATGATCCAGCCCCCACCTAGCTCTCAGCCTTCCCTCTCCCCACTGTCTACGCTCATCTCAGCTTGTGGGGTCTCTCCCCCTGCACTTTGCACTTTCTGACCCCCTACATAGATTTCCAACCCCTCCTTCATTTCATTGACAAACTCCGAGCTGTCCTTCAAATCTCAATTTAGCTGTCAGCTGCCCCCAGCCTCTCTGGTTTCCACAGTCTGGGTTAGAGACCTGGTTGGTTTTCCCAGGGAAGCCGTCGCACCTACCTACGCTGTGTTGTGAGCATCTATGGGCTCATCTGCCCTTCCCCTGCACGCCTCTTAGGCAGCGAGCTCTGGGAGGGCCCAGGTGTGTCTTGTTCACCTCTCTGCTTCTAGCTCCTCGGCCAGCGGATTCATGAGTGTGTTGAATAAATGAATCCCTGTCCTCGCCTCTCCCAACTCCCCAGCCCCTCATAGTGGGGGAGTCACAAGTGAAGAGCCATCCTACATCTGTGTTATAAAACCATAATGGAGCTGTGCACAAGGTGCCTTGAAAGCAAGGGGAAGCTCCCGATGTCTCCATTGACATCACGGCAGAAACATGCCTAGGATGTTGACTTCTGGAAAAACAGCAGATGGAAAGGGCACCCAAATTTCCAACCCTGAAGGTCAGCTTAATGGTAATTCATAATTCCAGACCAGTGGCTCCCATTCTCTTAGCATATGAGGACCCCTTCAAATATCAAATAGTTTAGAGGCCCCCACATAATGGTAGTTGATGGAGAAAGTGCTAAACTCCCCCTACTTCAGGAAGGATTTCAACTCATCACAATACCATCTACAGAAATTCACGAACTAGCAGTACATGAAAGGGAAAGGTGATTTATTATGCTCAGACTGCACCTGGCATGGGTATAGATTTATGGACCTCCTGTAAAATCTCCACACACCCCATCCCCAGGAGCCAGTGGTTTAGACCAACTGATGCTGAAAGCATCGGACTCCTTAATGCCCCTCAGCTGCCCTTTCCCCGGGGCCTGGACAGACTCGTGGAAGGCATGGTTGAAAAATGAATAACTGGTAACGCTTTCATAACTAAGCATTCTATTCAGGCATTTAGAGATCAGTTCAAAATGATTCAAGCCTGAGCAAGAGTCAGACCCCGTCTCTGCAAAAAATAGAAAAATTAGCCAGGTGTCACGGTGTACACCTGTAGTCCCAGCTACTCAGGATACTGAGGCAGAAGGATCGCTTGGGCCCAGGAGTTTGAGGTTGCTGTGAGCTGTGATGATGCCATTGCACTCTAGCCCAGACAACAGAGCCAGACTCTATCCAAAAAAATAAAATTTTAAATCTTTAAGAAAAGGTTAGTTCAAAATGATACAAATTTGTATTTTAACACAGAGGGAGTAAATTTAATATCATCCTTTAGGCAACTCATCACGGACTCACTCTCCGGTAAAGCCCGCTTGGCCGCCACATGATGAGATGAGAAGACAACCGTTCCCAGGTAGCGTGGACCACGTCGTCGAGCCCCCTTCGCGGCCTGGCAGGCGGCCGGTGCGGGTCCCGCTGAGGGCCACTCCGGCCAGTTCCAGAGCACCTTTTACTCCCACAGCCTCGGGCCGTGTTTTCAGCTGCCACGTCCAACCAGCACACAGCAAGCAACCCCCACGCTACTCCGCTCATACCTTATTATGACATCTGTTTCATTCTTTCTCTTAATTACTTAAGTTATACGTACTTATTTAAAAAATTCGAATAAAACCAAAGTGTCTAAAATAAAAAATAAAAGTTTCCTCCATCACTCCTCAGTCCCATTTCCCAAAGATAACCAAAGGTAATAGAATAGCAGTTTTTTGTTTTATTCTGTTTATTAGAAACAGAAAAAAATTAAACCATATCATACACATTGTTCTATAACTTGATTTTTCTTTCCTTTTTCTCTCTTACTGTTCTTTCACGTTTTATTATGGAAATCTTCAAACCAATACATAAACACGGAGAACAGGATAATGAATCCGTGTACCCAGCACCCAGCTTCAACAAATAGCAATAATTTTCCAATTTTGTTTTACTTACCTCCTCCCCTACAGCCTCCAATTTTTCTTTTCTGAAATATCCCAGCAAATCCCAGCCCTCATATAATTTCACCACAGTGTTCGACCATGTATTTCTATCAGGTAAAAATCTTTTGAAAACATGAAAATTTTTAACATTATCATACCTAAAAGTAACTCTCTCTTATAATATTCTATTTTCCCTGATTGTTCTTAAAATGTGGTTTTTTTTCTTACCTTTGGTTTGTTTGAATTAATATCCAAATGGAGTCCATAACTGGTTGATATGTCTGTTTCTTAAGTCTCTTTTAATCTACAGTATAGTTTCATAGTTTGTATTCAAACTACAGAATAGTTTCATCTCTCTTCCTACTTTTAGGCTATTTATTATTTTTATTTATTTATTTGTTTTTGAGACAGACTCTCACTGTGTTGCCCGGGCTGGAGTGAGTGCCGTGGCATCAGCCTAGCTCACAGCAACCTCAGACTCCTGAGCTCAAGAGATCCTCCTGTCTCAGCCTCCCAAGTAGCTGGGACTAGAGGCATGCGCCACCATGCCCGGCTAATTTTTTCTATATATTTTTAGTTGTCCAGATAATTTCTTTCTATTTTCTTTAGTAGAGACGGAGTCTCGCTCTTGCTCAGGCTGATCTC
>CAUYSK010001549.1:0-26079 GCA_963575035.1 Avahi laniger | reverse complement strand
CCCAGCTACTTGGGAGGCTGAGGCAGTAGGATCGCTTGAGCCCAGGAGTTTGAGGTTGCTGTGAGCTAGGCTGACGCCACGGCACTCGCCCCAGGCAAGAAAGTGAGACTCTGTCTCAAAAAAAAAAAAAAAAAAAAAGTTAAAAACGTGACTATTAAATAAAATGAAAGCATATCAAATTCAAATCATTAATAAGGCAAACAATAATATGGTAAAGCAAATTGAAAGGGCATTTTGAGGAACTTGGGTATTCCTAGGCTCTAAAGGAATGCTGGAATTTGATTGCTAGGTTAGTGACCAACACTGGTTAATGTCCTACAGGATAATAAAACTGTAACCTGTTATTCTTTCTTCAAAGTGGACATATATCTACAGGTTAGTGTGTAATTTCACCATATCTTGCCTTTAATCATAATGAATATCAAATCATACAATGGTACATTCTCCTAGGTAATGAAATAATTTTGGAATGAGCTTGTTAAATTCCTCACCAGTATAACATTGAAAGGGCATGCTGCATTCTCTTTACCTTAGTTCCAATTTTGGATGATTGTTCTCTTTAGCGGTTTGCAAAGCCTCATGGTGACTGACAATGCCTGGGTTTTATCTACTTTTCAGTTTTGCTTTTGGCTGGTGCTGAAGGCTGGTCTACCTATCTACAAGGTGAAGGACTTTACAGTTGAATCGTTTGTGATATTTTCATTGCATTTCTCTCTCTCTATTGACATTTGACACTTCCGATCCCATTCCCATTCTCTCTTCTTTCTTTCATCCTGTTAGAGTGCGCGTATGCCTCTAATTTGTTTAGCATGCTGGCAGAGAGGGCCAGGCTATTGGAGAAGACTGAATCACAGAGTCCAGAATGCCTTGCTTTCTTTGCTTTCTGTGCTTGGAGTTACAGGAACATGCCTCTGCATGTACTACCAATGTGACCTTGAGCAAGTCTAGTTAACCTGTCTAAACCTTCATTTTTGTCCCCTAAAATGGGCAGAACACTCATGCTTACTTTGAAGGGTTATTGTGAGGATGAAAGGACTCAAACTAGTGCCTAAAGCACATAGCAAGTTTTCAGTTGAGATGATCTCTAAGTTGTGCATTACTCTTCTTTGGGGGGATCTTGTTATTTCAGACCCTAGGTGCTCTAAAAGTTTTACAAACCCATGTGCTTAAAAGGACCAGAGAGGCACAGTGTAAATAACTGAACGGGCTTACAAAATTATGCATAGGAGCAGGGACAACTGGCTACTGATACCTGGCATCCAGCTGGGGAAGGAACAGGGATTGGTGGGGGCAGTGGCAAAGGGGGCAGCATTTACCCTAAGGGAAGGTGGCCTACAGCTGTGCCTCTGAGCCGGTTGTTGCCATATGGTTCGGTATGGCTTGATTTTGAAATTTTTTAAGAGAAGACTAAAGCCTGTATTGTCACGTGTTCTTTCCCCTTTGTAAATACTGGCAGCTGATTGACCCAAAAAACATGCTAGGTTTGTGAGTTCCGTATAGTTGGCTACCAGTTTGCAACATTTGCTGTGGCTCGTTTTACATTATTCAACAGGAAAGGTAAATTGTTTAATTTAGACCATGTCATACCTTGAAGTAACCAAAGCCGTCATTTCCTCATTTCCCTGCTTTTACAGACAGGGCAGTTGGGTTTGGACAAAGTCACATGGCTTGGTAGTGGTGGTACTTTTAATTTTCATGGAAATGAGCTTTACTTCTCCACATTCTCTCATTTTGGAGGTTATAAGGTTTAACACAGACTCCTGTTTGAACAATTCATTTTAAAAATGAGCCTATTGATTATTGGAACGAAGGAGGGAAATACAACAAAATTTGAACAGTGGTAATGGTTATTTTTATTTTCTTGTTTATGCTTTTTAACGTACTCTCTAGTCTATTTAATGTACTCTGCTCATTAATGTACTTCACCTAATGTGCTTCTGTAATGAATATTTATTGCTTTTATTATCAGGAAAAGCAATAAATGGTATTAAAAAAAGAATTTATCGCGGAAAAGCCTAGATGTGTGATAATATGATTATTGACCAGTTTCATGGCCCCAAGATTGTTGCCAGCCACATGATGGTTCATTGTGTCATTTGTTCCAGGAAAATGATGGTGCATCTTATTTTGCAACTTAGACAAGGAAGTGGGTCTTCCTTAGACCTGCAGTGATTTCTTTGACTCTGTGGGTTTGCGACCACCGTGGGGTATGTAAGTTGCTGGTCCCATTTCTGGGCAGCTTGGGATACCGTCTGTTTTGGCAGAGCCGGGGGCTTGTCCTGCTGGGCTGGAGCCCACCAACTGTTGCAGCTACAGCGCCCCAGCTGTTGTGCTTTTACACTAACTGTTATTAGCCATGCAGACCTTTATGGCTCAAACCAGGCCACATCTGTTGTGAGTCCTATGACCTTCAAAACCCAGACCAGAAAGAAATACAAAACACGCTTTTTAATCTCCAGGCTTTCATCAAGGACATCATATTAAAGGGCCTATTTAAAAATATTTTTCTAAACTTATTTTGTAAAAGATTTTCATTTTCATTGTCTCCCATTGCCAGTGGATTTACATTGTTAAAGAGCTGAGCATATTAGTATTGCTCAAAATGTGGTTTGTTGACCACTTGCATCTGTTCCCAGAAGGAGTTTATTAAAAAAGTTTTTCTGGAGCCTCACAGTAGTCCAGTAGAATCAAGATCTTAGGGGTGCACTCCTCCACCAGCATTTTAAACCAGTGATTTGGGCATTTAGGACTGTGTGCCCAAAAGGACATTTTTAGCATTGGCTAAAATGAAATTGTCCTCCTCCCTGTATATGTGCTCTGTGCCCCCGTAACTCCCATCGCCTCTGAGAAACTGCCGAACACTGTGCTATTGTTCCTGTATTCTTCAACCGCCAAGCCAAGGTGTTAGGCCTCCTGATGGATTTATGAGCCTTACGTTTCCATTGCTAAAGCAGTGAATAGAGCAGAGAACAAGCTGGTGCCATAAAAATAATCCCTCCCCGCCCCCCCCCCCCAGTTGCAATCGCCTGAATAGAAAAAGAGGGAAAAGAGAAGAAAGCTGAATTCCCCTAATTTGTGGAAATGGGGTAGGTGGAGAGAAAGAAGAGGAGGGGGGGTGGTTTGACTGAAGTTTTATGCTTGGGGGGCAGGAGCATTGTAGAAAGTTCGCCAGGAAAGAGAACACAGAAACTGACTTTTCACAGTGGTGTGCACGATTTTAAAGCAATGCATTTCAGACATTTTAGATGAAGGAGAGTTCTTTACTTCTTTTTCCAACTTTTTTCTAGTGCTGCACCGTCCAATAGAAATCCAACGTGAGCCACACGGGTACTTTTAACTTTTCTAGTAGCAACCATAACAAAGGAAAAAGAAACGGGTGAGAAGAACTTGAATAATTTATTTTATGTAATCCAGTATATTCAAAGTGTCATTTGAACGCATAATCAAAATAAAAATCTCAATGAGATATTTTACCTTCTTTTTTTCTTACTAAGTATTTGAAATCCTGTTTTAGCTAGGGGCTACTATGTCAGACAGCGCAGTTAGTTCTAAAGGCTTCTTCAAGGCCCCACTTCTCAGTTAAAATGTGAACATATGCCTGCGTGGAACATTCCCTCTTTCTGTTTTAGAGAAAGTGAATTGTTTTCTCAGCAGTTAGTTGGTGTTAGCATAATGCCTTCTGTGTAGGCTGTAGTGTTAGAATTCTCTTTGCAAGCCTCATAATAATTTTCAGGAATTATCACTTTTATTATAGTATTTTTAATGCAACTAGAGAATTTTTTTTACAGTGTGAAATCTCTTAAAAGGACAGTCAAAAACATATTTTGTTTCTTTTGGGACCCAGGGTTGGGCATCTAAGTACCTAGTGGAGTCCTTGAGGCAGAATATGTAAAATTAGAATTAGCCGGGAGATTTCCGGTTCAAAGGTCACTTTGTATCAGTTCAAACAGGTTCTGTATTGGTATTTTACATTTGGGTCTTTATACTGTGTATATACTTTTGAAAGAACTAGATATGCACCATTCATTACTATGGAATGAATGAATTCCTTAGACTTCATGGAGTTTTAGTGGAGCTTCATTTCCCTTCCTTTCTATTTGTTTAGAGTATCTGTGTTTGGATTCCTTTCGCCGTCATGTGCAGTGTGACTTTGGCAATGTATCTAACCATCCTGTGCCTTAGTTGTCTGGTTTTTAAAATGGGAATGATGAGGAATTTACCCCTCAAAGTTCTGGTGAGATAATCCAGTTGAAAAACTCAGCACAGGGCCTCCTGGCCCGTAGTAAGTGCTGAAGACTTTTAGCTCTCACTAGCGTCTTTATCTGTTGTCTTTGTGAATTTTAGCAACTAAAGCTGTGCAGGAGGAATTTTAATAATGGATTTATTTCTTGACTTTGAGATGGAGCTTTAAAAAAATCCTTACTTCTTCCCAAAACATATATTAAAAATCTTTGTTTCTGCCACAGTGTCTTTAGTTTCATTTCCCCATTCCTTTCCACTGTTTTTTCCTGGGGTTGAGCATCTCTTCACTTTGGGTAAATTATTTTAATAAGAACTGTCTGGTTAGAGCATCACTACTGAGAAAAGTCCGAAATGCATTTTACAAAGTTCTTTTTCTTTTTCTAAAACATTGGTGCCTGAATAAACTTCAGATACCAGGTATGATTTCTCAAATACCTAGAATCTGCAGACTTTTTTTTTTTCTCTCCAGTTTTTGGTTCCATTGTTGTAAGTATCAGAGAATGAATGAACCGGACCATAAACTGACCAGCATGAAAGAAAAGCCCGAGATTTCCACTTGCTGCTAATACCATCCATTTCTCTCAGCTTTTCACTTAATACTCATTCGCTAATTATGCAGAGGTGATATTTAAGAGCAAATCTGTTTAATAAACCTTTAGAAGTAATGTTTAAAGGAGTGTTTATTTTTCAGAATTCACTCAGGATTTCTGTAATCTGCAGTTCTGCGGCTTTGGCACTCGTGTTGTACCAATTTGTTCCAGAGTATTTCCCTGTGTATGCTGTGGCTTTCTCATTTGCCGTCTAAAAATCAAAGAAACAATTTGTTTAATTCAGTTTTGCCTGATAGGGAAGCCCCCAAAGATACAGAATTTCCTTTCAACGTCAGTGTATTCATTTTAAAAAAAGGGAATCTGTCTTTTTATTCTCCCTCCCTTCCCAACTTTGATTGATTGTATTACAGAGTCATAAAAGGTTTAAATTCAGAGTTGAAAAGTCTCCTTGAAATTGATTCACTCAGCTTCTTGTATACAAATAGATATTGAAAAGGAAAAAAAGAAATATTGAACTGAAACTTTCCATTTTGGATGTGAGCTTTCTAAAGTCATAACTGCTTTTTCATTTGACTCTTAAGATGGGGCTTGCAGTATAACTGGTCAGAGCCAGAGAAGGTTTTGGAAAAAGCACAACCAAAAAAGAAAAAGAAACAAACCCTGCTTTTTTAATAGCTGCAGTTTCTTCATCACGAAAGGACGTTGATTAAAGAGCTCTTTTTCCAAAAAAGACAAAAAAAAAATTTTCTTTTGCCATATAATTAATTTAAGAAATTGCTTTTAGAGCTATTTAAACAGTCTTAGAGATAAGTTCTTTAGCCATCTCGATGTAATCTAGTGAAAATTTTTATGTGGTTAGAATTTTTTTAATTAAATCACTTTATTTAAGATTGTAATAGCCCTTTTAAATTATTTTCCTTGAAACGTGTATTGTGTTATTTCAAGTTAATAACTCTCTTCAAGCAAAGCAAAAGGCAAGATATTTCTTCTGATGATTTCTTTTCTGCAGTTGAGGAGAACAAAGCCAACCTCATTCTTGCTGGAAAGGAAGCAAATCTAACACCTAATAAAAATGGAGATAACAAAAATGAACTTGTAGCCTTGGGATATTCTGACTAGCAACATTAAAGTGGTTGCCTGGGCAATACTAACCCCAATTCCTTGGGTTATTTTTTTTTTTTCTTTGAAATGCCAGGAACAGGTCTATATTGATTGAATCAAACAAAGCAGATGAGAGGCCTGTTTTTTAGCATTTGAGGGAGGGAGAAATGGTCCTTTAAGACTTGGAATGAGGGAGGGAGCAGTATGTTTGATATTTTTCTCCCTACCAGCCACAAAGCATATGTGTTCCTGAATACATTTTCATGATTATAGACAACCCTGAACAGTTGATAAAGACAAAATCTTTATCATCGTGCAGGAAGGAATTAGCAAAGATTTAATTTATTAGCCTTTCCTTAGGTCGATTACTGTGGTTCCATTTGCTTACACCTACTTAAGGAAGACTGTTTTTTTTTTTTTTTTAAGAATCATTTTGGGAGGCAGAGTTGAGATTAAGGTCATGTTCACCTTCATGTTTAAACAATAATGAAATTGTTTTAAAAAATTAAATCACCAGCCTAGGGTTCCTCTGAAATCCAAAGTAAAGTGCTCTATACTTCTATGAGTATCATATAAGGAGGTACTGTTTTTTCTATGATAATGTAGCTAAGGAAAAATAGAGTGATAATGAGTATTCTTGCCTTCTTTCCTTTCCTCATTTTCTTTATACACAGTTGTGTTTGGTTTGATTCTCACTGACTGTCACCTTTTTTAAAAAAAATTGATATGTATAAGCAGTTCATTTTTTGACCGCTCCTAATTCAGATGAAAAAGGGCAAAGGTGAAGTTTGTAGACAATAATATCAAAATAAATCTAAAGACATTGACAAAGTTGAGTAGGCATTTGACCAGGAATATGTGAAGCTTAGGCTAATATTTGTTTGGTTTCCCGAATTTTGCTTCCAGGAGCACCCCACCCCCATGCACAGGTGCAAGCACACACTTAACGATGATTTGTCCTGACTCACCCTGGGGGCCAGGGTGATGAGCCGCTGCTTCTGCTCTTGCCTGCCTCCCTCCAATCTGTTCCCTGCCCAGCAGAGTCATTTTTAAAAGCACACATTGATAAAAAGTGTTCTGCCATTAGATTATGGTGATGGTTGCCCAACTCTGTAATTATACTTAAAACCGTTGTATCTCAATAAAGCTGTTTTAAAGGAAAGCATATATCAGACCGTATGGACTGCCACCTTACAGTCTTTCATTGCCTTCCCAAGTCCTTTTAGGACCTGCATGATCCTGCCCTTGTTGATCCTCAGTCAGCTCCTCCCCCACCCCCCCCCAGGCTTCTGCCAGGCTCCGTATGCCACGATTTTTCCTGCTTCAACATTCTCGTGCATGTTGTTCCCGTCTTGAACTCTGTCCTGCCTTCCTGCCAAGGCCCTCAACTAAAATGTTTCCTTCCTGACTCCTCTCTCTAAGTACATTCCTTCCCCACTTGTATTCTCTGGCTAGGTCATGTTCGTTTCATTTCATTTTCACATTTGTTTCACCATGTACACAACTTTGGATTTCTGTATTTATTGATTGCCCCCCTAGTGGACTGGGAGCTCCCAGAGGGCAGGAGAGATGTGAGTATACATCGTTGAGTGACTTGCATCCTACCACGGAGAGACGGTGAATACTTGCCTAAATCTTACCAAACTCCCTTGAAATTCTCTTTTTGGCCAGGATTTAGGAACTACTTAAGCAGATGGTGTGTGGAGGTGCAATAGATAGTTTGCTGACCAGAAGCACAAAGCTCTGAGGAATGGCCATGGGCCACTGAGTAGCCGGCCAGCCAGGATTTAAGTGGCGACTTTGACCTGGTCCTGAAAGCCACAGGTGTCTGGGTTTCCTAGGTGGAAGGTTTTGGAATCAGGTGTACCCTCATCATGATGTGGTTCTTGAGTAAAGGGGTGTCATGGTTGCATTTCCCTCTGTATTTGATCCCTAAACACAGGGCCTAGGTAGGGCTTGTGCCTACAATGTTTTCTACCATCTAAGAGGTTTGAGGATTATCTTGGATTTTTTGTTACTGTGAAGCTTAGTTGTCTCCAAGTTCTAGAATTATGAATCGCTTGCTGCTGGACATTTTG
Organism: Avahi laniger; assembly: GCA_963575035.1. Classification (NCBI taxonomy): domain Eukaryota; kingdom Metazoa; phylum Chordata; class Mammalia; order Primates; family Indriidae; genus Avahi; species Avahi laniger. Next base: position 18,107 of record CAUYSK010001549.1, on the reverse strand, counting down.
CTAGAGTTAGTGGATATGTCAAGGTTTTCAAATGGGCCCACAACCACATTTAAATAGGATATCTTTGTCTACTTCTATTAAAAACTACCTATTTTATTCAGTATTTCACATGGAGTATGTATGTATAAATGACTCAGCTGTATAAAAGGCCCATGTTATGAAGTTTATTTGTCATGGATAAAATAAACAGGCTGTCACAATTACACATTTTAAACAGAAGACAATATGAATGAAGAGAATTTATTAATCAATATATCACTATCTTGTTTCCTTAACTCAAGAATAACCTAGATAACTTCTTTCTTTTGAAATTGGTACATTTTTATTATAGTTTTTAGGGTTTTTTTTTCCTCCCCCTTTTGGTTCTGTTTATCTGGAGATACAGTTTTAGTTTTCTGAGGCCCAAGTAGAAACATTTTCATTTGTTATGTTTATTTACCTTTGAGCAAGCGGAATAACTATTAACTCACAGATATTTTTATCTCTGATGCCTAAAATTCAATTTTGTGGAGAACAGTTGTAGTATAGTGTCAGTTGTGCAGATTTGGGAGCGATATCTGGTTCAGGGCTATGTGTTCTTGGGCCAGTAACATACCTTTTCTGAATAATTATACCCAAGCTACAGGACTGTTGGAAGAATTAAATGAGCCAGTGTACTGAGGGTACTTTTTTTTTTTTTGAGACAAAGTCTCTCTTTGTTGCCCTGGCTAGAGTGAGTGCCGTGGTATCAGCCTAGCTCACAGCAACCTCAAACTCCTGGGCTGAAGCGATCCTACTGCCTCAGCCTCCCTGATGGTACTTTTAATAGAGCCTGCCTCATAGGCAATGATTGACTTAGTAAATAACTTATGGTTGGGTCAGGTCACGGGTGCCAACTCAGATGGCTATAGGGATTATTTAAGAAATATAGTCCTAGCTGCTTGGGAAGCTGAGGCAGGAGGATCACTGGAGCCCAGGACTTTGAGGTGGCACTGAGCTGTGACAACACCACTGTACTCTAGCCTGGGCAACAGAGCGAGACCCTGTCTCAAAAAAAAAAAAAGAAAGAAAAATATAAATGATCAAATGGGACTGGGTGAAGACCATGGCTAGCTAGACTGATGACTCTTCTCTAAAGAGCTGGTCTGTCACATAGCATATCGTTGCCATTTGGGAAAAAGGTCCAGATGTCCTGCTGAAAAAATAAAAATACGGATATCGGTGTTCTCTCCTGGATTTTCCCACATTGGCAACAAATGAAACACATGCAAACATGTGTATGCACATACGGTGGGTGAAACAAAATATCCTGATGAGTGGCTGCATTCAGCGTGGCGGCCACCAGTGGCCAATCTCTGGACTGTACTTGTCAGTTCTGTCTGTCGGTCCCTAGGGATTCAAAGAGATGGCACCATTGTAAAATCAAAAGTACAAATCTGTGGCATTTGACATTACTACAACACTATCCATGGCTAATTCTCATTTTCCTGGTAATATTACAGAATGAAGAGACTTGATTCTTTAAGAACCAAACAGTATTAAAATAGATGGGAAGAGGTGGTTGTTTTATTTCTGTCTGTTATAACATATTTGAAGCCAGGAGCTCAATTTTTTTAGGAGTATGCTTCCAAGGAAGAATGAACCATGGTATTTTTCACGTTTTTATCACAAATATATAATGAGCCCCATTATAAATCAGTTTTCTAAGTGTATTTTTTCTCACATATGTTGGAAAGTATGTGTTTTTTGTTTAAAAACATAGAAGTTTTTAAACCATGACAGAGTTAATAGCAGAGGTAGGGCTCTAATTTTTGGTCCCTTTTAGCCCTGATTTTGAAAAAACAGAATCCGCTTTTTGGAATTGGTATTATTTTAGAGTAAAATCGTGAAGAGAAAGAAGGTCAGTATTTTGCTTCTCTCCCTGACTTAGCTCATTGCTACAAGGCTATTTTGTATTTCTTTTTCCCCTTAGGATACAACATTGCCGGGTGATTCCTCTTTTCCTTGGATTGCTTCTGAGTTTTTGTGATTTATTTTACTTAAAAAAAAAAAATCATGGCTCTACATTAGATCTTTGTATCCTTTCAGATGAAAAAAATTATTTTTGTTGTTGGGACAATAAGTACATTTGAATGTGATATAATAGGTAATCTACTGTAATATCATCTATTGTATTTGAGGTTAGCTCAGTATCACAAACAACTAGAGGGACCATTTGTAATGCAGTAGTTACAAAGGAACACACTTCTTGATTCTACTTTTTGGGACATTCATAAAGTACATTTTACTACAATTAATTGAAATACAGGCACAAAGGAAAGGAGAGGCTGATGAGAATATTTAATTACTTTTAACTATAATTTGATACTTTTGCCTATTGTAGGCACAAAAAAGATAAAGATTTATTCATTTTAGACTATTGTGTGGGATTTAATGTTCTTAAATGCTCTTTAAAATTTAGAGAAAATTGTGCTTGATGGAGATTTCGCCATCCTTGAGGGATCTTTAATTTGTTTGTTGTGTGAGTAGTTATAATAGATATAAACAGCCTGCTTAACTGCTTTGCTGCCATTTTGGAAATCTGCCTTCTGTATTTAAAAATGTGAGTGCCTATTGCTTATTTTTAGCGGGCTTATTTCTTGGCAGTAACTCTGGCACGAGAACTGGGACTCCTTATATGAGAGCCATCCATCCATCATCCTGAGTAATTTTCATTTTGGCACTGGGAAACCAGAATTTCTTTGTTCTGACGTTTTCAATTCTGGATGGAAGCTGACCTGTTCTCCCAGACTTCTAAGTCCTTTGGAATGACCTAGAATTGGACATACAGTGGAAATACTCTCATGTGTTACTATACTATTTTGCTGTAGATATAAGATGTGTAACCATTTACCATGGATGTTCTCCTTTGGATGTTCTCATCATGAACTTACTCAGATTTCACCTCTGCATAACCTTTGCCATATGACAACTTTTCCCTATGGGAGATCAAGACGTTGCAGAGATCACATGGACATTATTGGTTCAATATGGTAAAATGACACAGCATTTTGGAAGAATGCAGTGGTTATTTTGGAATTCTTGGTGGCCATGTGTTTTCCTTTCTTGGGGGGACCTCAGACTTCCACTCTCATTCAGGTATACAAATGCATATGTAAGCAGACCACTTTTGTCAAAACAAGTAAGACATTAGTTGTACTCTGTAATCTCAATTCACACATTTGCAATTTTGGAATAAAAATATTCTCTATCTATATACAGCAACATTTATTCTTATCCCGTGTAGACATGGTGACCCTTTCTTCTCTTGGACAGTAAAACTTAGAAAAAAAACATGTGTCAAGAACACTGTTTAATGTGGTGTTCAAAGGAGCTGGGCTCTTTGCGTGAAAAATGTTTAGCCTGCAAATTAACACAGAAGAGTTAACACAGCTTGAAAGTCTTTTTTCCCCCCTCAAGTCAAAATTTCTGTGAAATGCCGAGAGTAAGGATTACACAGAATCCTCCTGAAGATGTATTTAAGGCAGATGGGCTACACATCTGCCTTTATAGTCCCAGAATAAAAACATTTATTCTTGTAAACTATGTCCGGTGGCTCTGGGAAATTAAATCATGCACATAACAAACAGTTTTGTTAATATCTTCAGTGGTAGGTAACTCTTAGGATATATTTATAGGAAAAGATTGGGGCTTTGGCTCTAGAAACATTTTTATGTTTTTCACTTCAGGCTGGAAATGAGGTAGGCTCAGTAGAAGTTCTGAGAGGAGACAGAGTTTATGAAAACTCCCTGATGAAAAATACCTGTCACTCATTTAGCTCTCTGCCTGGCAACCAACTTGACTTAAGATTCCTCCTGCTGAGTGAGACGTAAGCATCATTGGCTAGTTAATACTATTGGGTTTGAAATCTCCATTTTCATCCCGTCAAAATTGAGAGACTCAAATTCTCCTGTATGATGAGAGTAGCTGGATTCTTCCTTTCTAAACCCGTTTCATTATTACACTATGCAGACCCTTGAAGATTGCTTCAATTTAATATTACTCATGTGCCGGTTTGTCAGCCCATTTGTGTACCTCTGTGTGTTGGCTAAATGGCACTAGAGATGACCTCTTGGAGGAGGAGAATGCAGCAGTGTGCATACAGTATAGACTACTGGGCATCTCTGTGTCTTGCATAACTCACTGTCCAGTTATTTACTACATTATAACATGACTAAAAGTCCTCCACTGACAAATTACTTCAGCTCCGTAAGCCATAGTGGGCTTGGCGCTGTAGCACTTGATAGAATGTATGTTTGCGTAACATCATCTCCTTCCTCTTGTTATTCACATGATAACCATAGGCAGATTTACACTTACTGTCTATTCTGAAGAGTGAAACTACAGATTTTCATAAGCATACTGCATTTTTAATTGTGTAATTAAGTTGCTGACATAAGCAAGTATGCAATTTCACATTAAGGTGAGGATCTGTAAAGGCATTCATTTGCATAATTTAATTTTCTGCACCGAAGATACTGAAAATCAATAGCATGATTCATAGCCATACCATATCATTGCCATACTGCAGTTGGTTGGCTGTTTGAGCTTAGGAGAGTACAAAGAGTATTAAAATTGATTGAATTTGGTGTGCTGACTCTGTATATTTACTTGAGAACCACAGACTTGTTTCTGTTTGCAAATCACTGCTCCTTGCCAATAAAATATTCAGTTACTTAATATACTTACTCTATATACATTTTTGACTGCTATTCAAATAATAGTTTTTTTTTTGTAAATCACCTCATCATTGATTAAAATGCATTTGAGGAGGGAACGTAGTTTTCTTTTAAATTATGCAAGTACCGGTAATACAGTAATGTGTCCTTAGGCGATTTTGTCATGTGAACATCACAGAGTGTACTTACATAAACCTAGATGGTCTAGCCACACCCAGGCTATAGGGTATGGCCTATTACTTTTAGGCTACAAACCTGTACAGCCTGTTACTGTACTGAATACTGTATGCAATTGTAACTCAGTGGTAAGTATTTGTGTATCTAAACTTGTGTAAACACAGAAAAGGTACAGTAAAAATACAGTATTATACTCTCGTGGACCACCTGTCATTGATGAAAACGTCATTATGTAGTGTCATGACTGTACATGATTATGTTCTTACTTGATGGGGAAAAGAAATTACGTATTACTGACATGGATGGAATGAAATGGAAAACTAAATATAATCACCTTTAACGAGTAGTTTGTCTGTGGGGAAAAAAAATCTGGTGGCAGAGTGATATAGTCCTTTACTCACCTGTTCATTTCTGACTTGTCTCCCCAAAGAATTGCTTATTTAGGGTCTCAGGATCATTCCCTTCCTGCTTCATGATTTCAGTATTTGCTGTTTCTGGTAGGTGGGCTGTGGCTAGAAAGAGTTAGTGAAGGAGAAGATGGTGATTTTGCCTGTGGCTTTGTAAACACACACATACATGGACACAGAGATAGAAATGCATACTCTTACCATCATTACCCCAACACAGACACCATTGGCCTTTGTATCATTCACGTATTCATTCATTCATTCATTCATTCACTGACTCACTATTTATGAACACGTACCACGTGTTGAGCTCCATTGTGGGTGGCAGGTTGACACTTGGCCGGGAATACATGTGCTCTTCATTTCCAGGGAGCTTGGAGCCCTTCAGAGGCCACGCAGCATGCCCTTCAGAAAGTTTTCCTGCCCATCCTGTCCTTGCTGTGTAAAAGCCACCTAGCACCTCAGTACTTTGGGGGGGGTATGAGGAAGACAAGTCTAACCCACTCCTCGGAATGGCTCTGTCGCCTCTGTTACCTCTTGTCGGTTGATCTGTATTCAGCAGTACCCATAGTGCTTATTTTTGTCCCAGGTGAATTACCTTTAGACAGGCAGTTCTGCTGCTTGGCTCAGATCCCTTTCGCCACGGTGTGATGTGTATGTGTGGCTGGGGTGAGGTCCAGGGCATAGGCTTTATTTTGTTGTTTTATTTATTTATTTATTTTAAAGCTGCCCAGGGTTGAGAGTGAGAGCTCTAGTCCAACAATGGCCTTTTATGGAGAAATTGATGATCGGGAGTTCAAGTGGTGGTTTAAAGGACACCGTCAGTATCATTTGGGGATCCTTTGTGTACAAGAGACAGAAAAACGTGCTTTAGCAGGTAATTGGTTCCTGTAACTATAGAGCTTCAGAAAGGGCTAGCTTCAGATCGGCTTTGTCCAGTGTTTAAATTTTTTCACCAGAATTGATCTGTAGAGTTTGCCCCCTCTGGCTTGGTTCCATTTTTCAGATTCTCTGGTGATCCCTTACTTGATCCCCAACTATCCTCTGAGGCCTCTGGCTCATGGCATAATACTTTCAGGAAAAAGAAGAATCTCTGATGGGCCAGTGTGCCCAGGCCCAAGCACATCACTGTGGGCAAGGGTTGGTTTACAGTGATTGATTGGCTTAAGCTGAACAAGGCCCACCCTTAGAGCTGGCCATGATGGTGGTGACAGAGGGTAGCTGTCTAAACCATGACACTTGCGTAGGCGGAGTTGGGTATGATTATTACAAAAGCAGAACTTTTACAGCAAATTTCCACTGTATTGACAGCCATTTAAAAAGTACTGTTTACCCAATGCTGTGTTAGGAGCTCTTGTCACTGTAATTTATGTTGTGTCCGTAACAATCCCATGAGGTTGGTACTTTTTAGCTCTATCTTACAGACAAGGAAACTGTATGTGATACACACCTTCATGGAAGCCACATTTGTGACTCAGATGGTGAAGACAATGTTTTATTCATTGTCCAGTGGGAATAATTATTTGAAGCATAGTAAACAGGTACATAAAAAAGTTTTTCATATGCACAGAAAATAAATAAGCCTAAGGATGGATAAATCTAAAAAAATAGACTAGGAGAGGGGAGATTTTATTTTTGATCCCTAGAAGCTCAGAATGGTCAACTTCCTGGGGATATGAATGGCTTATCTGCACAGTTGTAAGATGGTTTGGATGGTAGGTACCTGAGCCTTCCTTGTACTTTAAAAAGGGTAGTAGCTTAGATTTTGACTCCTTCAGGTCCAATGAATAGAAATGACATTATTTTTTAGACATGTATCTGGAGTTTATGAAATTGTCATTTCCCTCTATAGGGTTCATCTTCTATGGAATGTCTTTGTTGAAGTGTTACTTCTCTTAAAGCTAGTCTTTGCAACTGAAATGTAATCATAAAGTACTTTACAGGTTTCCTAATTTTTCTTTATGGCTGTCTTCTTGCCAACAAAGCTCATGCTGTTGTGGTGATAGTATTATTATTATTCCATTTACTAATTTGGAATAGAGAATGTATCGTATTTTTCTGGTACTATGTTCATCTTAAATCGAATATACAGTTTCCCAAACCATTTTCTTTGCTTTTTAAAAGCACACTTGATTTTGCTTGGGTGCATTTAAATATTAACATAGTCAGCTAGGGTGTATCGTTTGAGTATAATTCCATTTCATTTTGGATTCTGGCCACCTGTGATATTTGTCTTCTCACACTTCAGTGCATTTGGGTGTAGGCTCACAACAAAAGAAATTTGCATCCATGAAGTGGCTGGGAACAGAGGACTTAGAACTACAGGCAGATGGAAGCTCTCCATAATGGGATGGAATATTTTTGCTTTCACCTGGTGAATTGGATAAATTTTGCAATTTCAAATATACATCAATAAGTGTGTTTCTTAGCATTGTTGGCCTTGGAGGGTTTCTTGTTTCATATCCTCAGGTACCACAGGTGACTATTAGTGGCCTGAAGAATGTGGAAGTCAGGTGCTGATCATGAGAGTCTCCCAGGCCTCAGGTTGTGCTGCATTTAGGTGGCAGAGGCCTTGGCTTTGGTGCTTATGTTCAGTTTTCTTACCTGCTGCATGCTTACCTGTGTGACCCGGAGCCAGTTCCTGGAGTCTTCTAGCCTTCCTTCCTTCGTCTGTAAAAGAGATGGAATAATCTCTAGTTCTCAGAGGGCCTTTACACCCAAGACATAAGCTCATTCATCCATGTAGGTGGGACCAAAATCATGAGTTTCAGGTCTACCAGTTGTGTGACCTTGGGCAAATTAAAGTTACTTCACTTACTGAAGCTTTACCTTTAGAATGGTCCACTTGTCGGGACCATTGTGTTTACTACTTTGTGGTTTTGCAGATGAAATAAGAGAATATATATAAAATGCTTAGTGTGCTGTGCTTTATGGCACAAAGTAAAGGTTCACTGTAAGTGATTATTAATAGTAATAATCATGATAATCTGTCTAGACTATCTTACAGGTTTTTTTGTTTGTTTTGGTAAAATAAGTTGGTTCTATTCAGTTATCCCCAATGTCTGTGATTTTGTGAAGTCCCCCTGCTGGGTTCATTTGACCCTTCTTGTGTCCAGGAGGGTGATGACTTTGTCTCATTGCGGGTCTCCCTCTGTTTTAGCGCTGACAGAAGGCTACGTCGGGGCCCTGCACGAGAACAGACACGGCAGCTCTGTGCAGATCCGGAGGCGCAAGGCTTCAGGGGACCCGTACTGGGCCTACTCTGGTAAGTCCAGTTGTTCTAATTGGGAGCATACAGGCCAGTTAACGTCCCATTAAACCCACTCAAAAGCACGGTTTTAATTGCTTTCACGCCTGAGTTCTATTTGTTCAAACCTTTCCCGGTTCACTAAAAGTTGAAATCTTTGAGCCTGTTTTTCTTCAAGGTTATAAATACCTTAATTTATCTCTCCCACCTGTTTTTCTCATCTTGTTTTTTTTCCCCTCAATTTGCAGTTATTCCTGAACTTTACTTGTTAATGAGTTATTGTACCAAACTTGTAATTTTCTGAAAGACACAGTGTTTTCTTTCTTTTCAGTTTTTCAGTGGCTGTGATTTCAGAGAGCAGAAAATATAGGGTTAGTCTTGAGCTACTAAATGTCTGCTAAATATTACAAACGTCAGATATCAAAATGGTCTGTTATGCTCTAATCCAAGAAATGCAACTTTATTTTTAAATCGTCTTGTTTGAATGTATTTTAGCCCTCTATGATATTCTGCAGTTCTTGTCATTTTTATTTTTACATTTAGCCTTTGAGCCAGTGAAGAGAGAGAGAGTATTGTTATAGCAGTGTTGAATATGACATTGGAAAGAATTTTCTTACATTTTAAGGGGATAAAAATGAAGACCTAAAGCTATATACAAACCTTTCTGGATTCTGCTTCTCACAACTACTAAAGATACGATAGGTGGGTTGTTATTGCCAGAAGAGTTTTTGATGCTCAAAAATAGAGGGAAAATGTATTAAAGCTAATTAAGGAGAAATGCTTGAGGAAGACAGACCACACTGGAAATGACTTTGACACTGAATAATTCAAATTCCTTGTATGAAAAGGCTTGGAGGCAGGGAGTATTAGTCTTAATAATAAATCTATGTATTATGCAATGTTTTATACAATGCCGTTGCATATAGAACTGAAAGATTTGCATTTCATAATGATGCTCTGGTTTAAATCCTGAATTTCTACCTGAAAATCCTGTTAAATTTATGTCAGTGTAAAATTTATAGGTCTGATCTTTAATTACGTCTTATCAATTGGCTTTTTGCATCCTTTTGTCTATTGATAAATCTCCTGCCCCTACTGGGAGAATAGTCTATCTGTTTTGTTTTGCAATGAACAGATAGTGATTCTGAAGTCTTCCATCACACCCAGTTCCTTGTGATTAGAATTATCTAATTAGAGCCTTTTTGTCACCATTTCTGATAAATGAAGGAAATTGGGAGATGAAAGCCAAAATTACATATATATAGCTTCTCGCCAAGAAACCTGAAGGAAATTTATCATTTTGTGCTGTGTGCCTCTGATATCAGTCAGGAGGAGGCATAAAGTGGCCTGCTATTTACAGTTCATCAATTTAGAATAATAATGCTGTTAGGAAATTGGAAGTTATGTCCCATCAGCATCTCCAATTGCAAATGGCAGTGAAGAAATGAAAGGCCTAAAACTTTTCCCATTACTTTGTTAAGAGTGTACATTAAGTGCTGCCATCTTTGTGATGCAGCGATTATTGATATTCTTAATTCTGGTGGACTTAAGGAGTCTCTAATTTGTATTTCTGGAATGCATTGTATCTGGATTTGGGTATGCCTCTTTCAGTGGAAGGGCCGATGGTTCAAGTTCAGGGGTTGGCATACTTTTTCTGGAAAGATCCAGATAGTAAACATCTTAGGTTTTTCAGGCCATATGGTCTCTGTTCCAACTACTCAACTCTTGTCACTATAGTATAAAAGCAGCCATAGACAATTCTGGACAGATTGGCTGTGTTCTGATAAAGCTCTGTTTATACAAACTGGAATTTGAATTTTGTATAATTTTCATGTGTCAGGAAATATTCTTTTGATTTTTTTTATCCATTTAAAAATATAAAAACCATTGTTATTTTGCAGCCTGTGCAAAAACATGTAGCTGATTTTATAAAGTCCATAGGCTATAGTTTGTCAGCCTTACTCTAGTTAGTTTTTTTCTGGAATTCAGCTAGGGCGGTTGTATGAGGAATTCCTCAGAAGAATGTGGACTGGTTTGGAAGAACCAGTGAAGTCATTTGCTAGGTGTAATAGAGAAAATAGGAGTAAAAGAAAAATAGCGGAGTGAAAGAGATATCAATTGATGGAATACTGTTCTTATGCTTGAAACAGTTCTTCCTCAGAATTCTACTGTGTCAGTGGTTGCCTCATACTGGAGTCGTGCAATATTAGTTCTCATGTCAAAAATACTTGGGTTCCATCGGAGACACTCCTTAGCATTTGGCCACTGGATAAGGAAAGGGCAGGAAGGATTAGGATTTGGGGCCTGTTACTTTTGGTACCTCAGACCAATGCCTTAAAACCACAGCAAACCAGCTGTGGACCTATATGTTCCTCTAGATATAAATGTTCCCTGACAATTGGGGCTAGGGGAACCAATTCTTTGGTAAGGAAAATGTTTCTAAATTTAGTAAAGCTGAAGGAGGCATTCCCGAAAGATTAGTTTAATGGTCTAGATTTTAATCTCGTGCCTCTGATTCTCTCATTTGTCTTAGTTTCTCCTAAAATAATGCCATTGGTGCGTTAGGGGTGTGGTGTACGAGAGTAGAAATTTTGAAGTCGTATAAATAGACCATAGTTCGCATCTAAGTGTTGTCAATTACTATCTTTATGATGTTGGAAGGCCATTTAATTGCTTGGAGCCTGTTTCCCCATCTATGAAATGGGAATAATTAATAGCACTTCCCTCCTAAGGTTGTTGTGGGGATGAAGTGAGATGATGTATGTGAAAACTTTGACATAGTTTCTGGCATGAAGTAAGTAGTTTATACTACTTTTGCTGCTGTTGATGTTGCTATTGTAATTCTCAGTGGGTAGTCATGATCGACAGGGGTGATTACTAGATAATTCTGAGAGCTGAGCAAGTTAGAGTCTATCAGCCATAATTCACAAGTGTTGCCCATTTGGGGATTTGGGAATGAGGGTTAAGCAAACTATTCTCAAGGTTCAGAGGTTGGCAGACTACAAACTGCAGCCCGTTTTTTGTCAGTCAGATTTTATTGGAACATACCCTTACTGATCACATAGCCTTTACCGATCACATACCCTTACCATATTGTCTATGGCTGCTTTCATGCTACAGCTGGAGAGTTCAGTAGTTGTGACAGAGACCTTTTGACCCAAAAGCCTAGAACATTACTATCTGGCCTTTTGCAGAAAAAGCCAACTCCTGCTTACATTAATACAGCCTGGGTTCGTGAGCAAATGTTAGTCTGACTCATACACAGAATCGTTTCAGAGATTTGGAAGACATTTTTTTTCCCTTGCATTTTCCTTGAGCTGGAACATCCCCAGCAAGTCTTTGAGGTAGCATTCCTAGTGTTTCTGGTGATCTTGCTTTGGGAAAGAACTTGGGAGAAGTGAGGATGAATGTTTCTGCTGTGGAGGGGGAGCTATGTGGATGTTGGCTGTTGTGGGTTACTCTGTTCTGCTCCTTAGGTCAACTTTGACCTTTGTGTGGCTGGGGTTTGGTAAACGATGATGAGCTTGTTATTCCAATGGCATCTGCTCCCCCCTCACTAAGGAGAGTACATGAGTTTTCCAGCTGTGGATAGCTTGTTTTAGGATATTGTCATGATGGTAATTCATTACTATTAGAATAACTTTTCACTTTAGAACTTGCTTAGTGTATTTGTTTCACTGCATCATCTTGGATAATGCAGACACCCTATATATATTTGAAACGTTTAGACAACTTTTCATTTGTAGGCTTATCAGAAAATACCTTTGTGAACACCTACAACTACAGCAGAGAGAACTGTTTATCGAGGAACCTTGAGATAGGTGTGCCAGTCCTATTGTGGTCGTCTGCAGATGGGTTATCTCTTTGGTTCTTAATTTCATCTACTGTACAAAAGGGGTCACAATTTCTGAGTTCAATGTGAAAACATCATCCATAAAAGATATGAAGTGGAGGATAAATGTAAGATATTACTAACTGTTAATAATAGCAATGTGTTATCTTTGGATGTCTTTTTTATACCAACATAGACAAAAATGAGAATGACCTCTCTATGTATTTCATGTAGTATTACAATGAAAAAAAAGTAATAGTTTAAGCGTATCTCACTGGAAATACTAAAACAATTTCTTTTCTATTATTTTTACTCAACTAAGATGTAGATATTTTTCCATGTTACTTGAGGTGATGACAGCTCAGGAATTTTGGAGTTTGCCCAGAACTTTTGTAATTATTACACAAAAAGTAACACATGCTAGGTAGGTCATCCTTGCGGGAAAGGGAGATGAGAAACAAATCTGGAGCAAGTTCAATTGGAAATTTGAGGTATTTTTATTAATATAAAGCTACCTATTCCTTCCAGCCCCCAGAAACTTAGAGAAAAACAGGTTGTGTGGTCCCTCCAACCTGTTTTTTTGTTTTTTGGGAGACAGGGTCTTGGTCTGTTGCTCTGGGTATAGTGGCATCGTCATAGCTCACTGAAACCTCAAACTCCTGGGCTCAAGCGATCCTCCTGCCTCGGCTGCCTGAGTAGCTGGGATTACAGGTGTGCGCCACCACACCCGGCTGATTTTTCTGTTTTTTGTAGAGGATGGGGTCTTGCTCTTGCTCAGACTGGTCTTGAACTCCTGGCCTCAAGCGATGCTCCCACCTCAGCCTCCCAAAGTGCTAGGATTACAGGCACGAACCACTGTGCCTCACTGGTTTTTGCATTTTTAAAGCATTTTTAATTATCTCTGTCTTACGTTCTTTTTGCGTAGACAGAACTTCTAAGAATCCGTACAAGGGGACATTTCTCACTGTTAGAGGAATCTGAAATTGACACGTGTGATGACCAAAATTTCCTGCAAGAAGTGTCTGGCATTGGACTGGGTGAGGGTCAAGCAGGATTATTCAAATAAACATTTCTGCTTTGGCCAGGGGACATCCAAGGTCCTTTCTGACTGTCCTGGGGTTTGATGACTTGCTCAGCTGTAAAATGGAGATAAATGTGCATACCTGGCAGGATGGCTTTGAGGATTAGAGGTAATATCTGTAAGCACCTGGTATAATTTTTGGCCTCTACCCTGGAGTAGAGTACGTATTACCTATGTGGCTCTTAATTATATGCCACCTCACAGCACTATGCATACAAACATCTACAGTTGTTTTAGAACACCTATGTGTGTGTAGGCATGTGTCTCATTTCCCCAGCTAAATGTAGAATCCTTGAGGACAAGGATTATAGCTTATAATTCATTGTTTCTCCTGCAGTGTGCCAGAGTATCTTGTTTTGTGCATATTCGGTGCATATTTTTCAAGTGGGCAAGTGGATGGATGGATGAATTAACTCATGCCAGAGTCTATGCTTGGGAACTCACTAAGGGAGGTCCTGCCGTGAAATTCAGATAAATTAGTGGGTGATTTGCAAAAGGTTTCACTGTTGGATCCCTTTAAGTAACGAGCTCCCCTGTTGAACTTGAGATATAATTAAATTCCTAAAATTACATTTCCATTCCTGTATTTGAGAAAGTCTGCACAGGATAAAGCAAAATATACATGCCTGCAGAAGTCTGCTTTTGTCATTAGAAAAATGAAAGGTACAGTAGAACCTCAAGTTTTAAGGTTAATATTGTTGTATTATTTCCCCCTCTCCTAAAGCCTCCTGTGAAGTTTCTTAATAAAACCATTTCCCTAGAAATGTTCTCATCACAGCAGAGACCTGATCTGATGGAACCGTTGGGGAGGAATCAGCCTTGAGATTCACTGTCCTGTGTCCCAGCTCAAAGGCTGCCTCTGCTTTGATGGTTAACCTGACCCCGTTTCTCCCCTAACTCCTCAATCTCCCCTTTGTTTTTTTACAATTTTTCTCTTTTCTACCTGTCTCTGTTTATCTATTTACAGTTTCTAACTAGAAGTTCTTCATTTATTCATTCACTGCACTTACTAATTGCTTACTGTATGCCAGACATTGTGCTGTAATGGGAAGGGCCAGGGAAGCTCCTCATAGAATTGTTGTTGCCAGGTCCAAATCCTATAAGGAATAATAATTTATGAAGATCCTAGTCTTTAAAGATGGGCAGTTGATGTTTGCCAAGACATGCAGAGGCCTTGGGCATGAAATAATCTGGCAGTGGCTGGGGAGCTAGAAACAGCTCAAAAGATCTAGGGCATATGGTAGGGTGGAGAAAGTTAAGGGAATGATTCAGAGTATTGGAGTTAGACCATGGAGGGCCTTACGATGGTCTGCTAGTGACGCAGAACTTCTTTCTGTGGGAGATTGGGAGTCATTAAGGGGTTTCGTGCCGAACTTAGACTACAGTTGGTTTTATGTTGAAAACCACTGGTTGTTGGGTTAGGGATGGGTTGGTGGGAAGAGGGCAGGATAAAAAATGATGAGACTGTTAACAGTATTAACACTGGGGATTTGAGAGATGAAAGGAAGAGCCCAGGGGAATTCATTACCGTTTGCACATGGAGGAGAAAGCAAAATGACTTGTCTAGGACTATCCCCAAGGTGATTGAAGATGGCGCTGCATTTAATTTAAAACGGTAAATGGGAAGAGTGGTGGGTTTGTTGAAAAGATAAAGCATTTGAACTAGAACCTGTTAAGATGTAGTATATATAGGGTTTTGTCCACATTTCTTATGCCCTTCAGAATTAATGTTCTTGCAGTAGAACCTTTGTAATTAATCTTTGTATTTCCCTTTTCTGCCTAAATGTTTTTGGTCAGGAGGGCCTCAGGTAGGGAACACACTGTAGAATAAACTGTTTCTTCCTACAGGTACTCTATTTCTTTTATACTTGGTCTGTGATTACAAGGATAGATCGTGTGAGAAAAAACACATATGGTCACCCACTAATCAGAGATTTATGTATAAAAGAGAAAAATGTGTTGCCATATGCTTAAGGTACCTTGAGCATTTTTCAATACTTGGCTGAATTTGGCTTTTTTCCCTCCACTGTTGGAAAGAAATTGTTCTCTCAACTTAGAGATGTTTTCTTTTTTTAACTTTATTCTAATCCTTGCCACTGAATTCTAAAGTTTATTGGCATCTTCTCTCTGGAGATGGTTTTACAAGTGTTTATAGAGTTAATGGATGCTAACGTGTATTATAAGAAGATATAAATACATTCCTAAGGGCCCATGTGACCCTTGGAAGAGTCTATTAGGAAGATGAAATATTGTTCAGTATTGTGTTGGTATCAAGTGATACACATCGGTGATAACAATTTCAATTGTTGCTGTGATGGGGCTTTTAAAACATGGGTAAGTGGAAGGCTGAGAGTTTAGGTTTTAAATTGACTCTGAAGGTAGTGGGTTGATGGAGCCTTTTTGGAAGGCTCTTTGGCCATTTATGTGAAAATGGTAAATTTTGATAGTTTTCATCGAGTGCTTCTGCTTCTAGGAATTTGTCTTTTAGAAACACAGGTTCCTGTCATCGTAGTAACATTGTGTTTAACAGCCTAAATGATTGTCAGTAGAAATTTTAGTAATTACAATACATCCTTATAATGAAATGCTTACCTAAACATCCACCAAAATGAAGTAGGTTGATCTACAAGATATATTAAAACAATATGGGTAATATGGTCCCATTAACGAATAAAGCTGAGGAATCCGGAGACTACACATAAAAGTTAATTGTGGTTATCAGTGAGAAATGAGGGCTATTGAGATTTTATATTTATATTACTATAATATTTTAATATTTTATACTGGTATATCTGGAATATTTCAATTTGTTATACTACTATATCCTTGACTTTTTTTTTACATGATCCTTTAAAAATAGATGGCTAAATTGTATCAAATTAGGGCAGTTCTCTTTGTAACAGTTTTCAGGGGGAGAAAGAAAAGAAAAACCTAAAAGGGAAGGGTAGAAAGAAAGCAAAAGCCTTTTTGTCTCTTTAACTGACTGTATCTAAATTTTTTAGATGAAACATTTTCACTGACATTTCAAATTTTATAAAATGCTGATATGAACCATGCAGAAATTAATGAACTGATATTGACTTAGTTCGAAAATGAACATCAAGATTTATTGAGCAAAGCAGTAAATATTGACCCAGGCAGAGATAAGGTCAATATTTACTCTGACATAACATAAATCCAAATATTCATTAATCTATAAATTTAGTGGGTCAACACAAGGCATACAGAGTTATATATAAATACATATTTTTCATATCTGTGATGGATCAAAGTCAGACATCTTTTTTGCTGGCCATCAGTTTGAAAGGATGATGTTTTCTCCTTTGAAACTACCTTCTTGGGGAGAGGGTGTGTGGGTGGGTGGAAGAACATGATTAATATAAAGGTTCGAAATAAAAATGCACATGGCCAAATATATGCACAATAATTGGAGAGTCATTATTTGCATGAAATATGTGATTTACTTAAAGGCTACTGTTCTTTTCTAACCTAACGAAATATATTCATTTATTACATCTGATTTGGTTCATAAAACCCATTTTCTGAAGATATAAAACAGGAGAACATTTTATCTTCCCCTCTGGATGTTGTTAAGCTATGTTATATAGAATTTTGTTTGGCAAATAAAATATTGTTGGTATATATCATGCTGAGTAACACTTTACTGGCCGCAGTTTCCCTTGTTGAAATTATTAAGTTGAATTAAACTCTCATTCCTTATCTTGTCGCTTCTCTTGGCGGGATGGTCTTGGTAGCAATAAGAAGAAAATAAGGAAGAGTGTTTCACTGGATTGTGAACTTTCAGTATTGCCAGTATGTAGCCTAGTATATACTTAAAAATGGAATCTTCTCTGTTTATTTAAGTGCAGAAACTAACTCATAAGGTTAAGTGTAATCTTGTACCTGAGCAAAGGCCACATGTCTCCAGTGGTCCTGTTGTGGTCAGTCCACCTGGGGTGTTCTTTGAGTGTGAAGTGGCAATGTTAGTCTTCAGTGGTTTGTTGGTTTATCCTGAAGTGACCCTCGCCTCTCTTTCTCAGCTGGTAATCTCCTATGACCCTGTTTGAGATCAATACCATTAAAGGTAGTTATCTTCTGGGTTGTCTTTTTTTTTTTTTTTTTCAGACAGGGGTTGCTCTGTTGCCTAGGGCACGGTGCAGTGGTGTCATCACAGCTCGCTGCAGCTTCAACACCAAGCTCCTGGGCTCAAGTGACCCTCCTGCCTCAGCTTCCTGAGTAGCTGGGACTACAGACACACACCACCAGGCCTGGCTAATTTTTTTATTTTTTGTAGAGACAGGGTCTCGCCGTGTTGCTCAGGCTAGTCTCAAATTCCTGACGTCAAGTGATCCTCCTGCTTTGGCCTCCCAAAGTGCCGGGTTTATAGGCATGAGCCACCATGCCCAGCCTTGGTTGTTTTTCTTGCTATTAAAACTTACCTGTCCTATATTTCATTTTAGTTTAAGCCCCATTTTCTATTATGTAACTGAGACCTTGTGTATGTTTAAAAACATACCAGTGGCGGGGGGCCGGGCGCGGTGGCTCACGCCTGTAATCCTAGCTCTCTGGGAGGCCGAGGTGGGCGGATCATTCTGAGCTCAGGAGTTCGAGACCAGCCTGAGCAAGAGTGAGACCCCACCTCTACCAAAAATAGAAAGAAATTAAT
>CAUYSK010001548.1:0-24667 GCA_963575035.1 Avahi laniger | reverse complement strand
GGGGAGGAGGGAGGAGAGGAGGGGTATATGCATGCACAAAGAGTGCAATGTGCACCACTCAAATGATGGACATATTTGAAACTCGGACTTAGGGAGGGAGGTGGGGGCAAGGGCAACATATGTAACAGAAACATCTGTACCCCCATAATATGCTGAAATAAATTTAAAAAATTAAAAAAAAAAAAATAAGATAAATCTTCAGAAACCAACACTAATCAAGGGAGATAAGTGATTTACATGACAGAGAATTCAAAATAGAAATCATTAAGATACTCACTGAGGTCTGGAGAGCAATGCATGGGGAAAGTGAGAATTTAAACAAAGTGAAAATACAAAAGTAGCAAATAGAAATCATACAGCTGAAGAATACAATGACTGAAATAAAAAAAAATTAATGAATGGGTTCAACAACAAACTATATCAAGCAAAAAAAAGAATTAGTGAACTCAAAGACTGATGATTGGAAATCCTACAGTCAGAAACAAAACAAAAAAAAGGAAAGATAACTTAACTGCTTAAAGAACATATAGGACATAATCCATCAAACTAATGTACATATTGTAGGAGTGAAAGGAAAAGAGAGAGACAGAAAGCAGAAGAAAGCATTTTCAAAAAATAATAGCTGAAAACTTCCCAAACCTTGGACAGAAAATAAGCACCCGAATCCAGGAAGCCCTAAAAAACACCAATAAAATAAATCCAAAGGACCCACACTAAGGCACATTATAATCAAATTGTTAAAAGTTAAAGCCAAAGAGATAATTTTGAAAGTTGCAAGAGATAAGTGACTTTTAATGTATAGAAGAACCTCCAGAAGACTATCAGCATATTTTTCAGCAGAAACTTTGCAGGAGAGAAGGGAAAGGGACGATATATTCAAAGTGCTGAAAGAAAAAGAAAAAAACTGCCAATCAAGAATATTATGCTTAGCAAATATATTTTTCAAAAATAAAAGAGAAATAAAGACTTTCTCAGACAAACAAGGATGAGAAAATTATCAGCACTAGATATGTCTTAAAAGAAATGTTAAGGTTTTTCAAGTTGAAACAAAAGAACAATAAACAGCAAAAAGAATGCATAAGAAAGTAAGAAACTCATTGGTAAAGGTAAATATATAGAAAAATAGAAAATACTATATTACATATTCATGATAGATAAATCACTTTTAATTCTACTATAAAAGTTAAAAGACAAAATCATTTAAAAACATAAATAATTCTGTTGATTGACACATAATACAGATAGAAATAATTTGGAACATACAATATAGTGTTGGGGGGGAGAGGTAAATGTGTAGAGTTCTTGTAAGAAAGTGAAGTTAAGTACTTATCAGCTTAAAATAGACTATTAAAACTATAAGACATTTAATATTAGACCCTTGGTAACCACACACAGAAAATAAAACCTATAGATATACAAAAATGAAAAATGAGAAAGTAATCAAAATTGATGAATATAATAAAAACAACAAAACCCTAAAGTAGTGGTCCATGGCATACATATATATATATATATATATGTCATAATGGTGAAGGAGAAAAATAGGGGAAAAAATAATGGCAACACAAACAGAAAACAATTAAAATGACAATAGTAAGTCCATCCCTATCAACAATTATTTTAAGTGTAATAGGACTAAACTCCCAATAAAAAGGTACAAAATGATTGCAAGGATTTAAAAAAAGAAACAAAATCCAAATATGTGCTCTCTACAAGAAACTCAACTTAGAATCAAGGACATACATAGGTTAAAACAGAAAGCATGGACAAAGATATTTCATGCATATAAAAACTTTTAAACAAAGAGTAGTGGCTACATCAAAGTAAACTTTAAGTCAAAACTGTCTTTAGAGACAGACAAAGGCATCGCATAATGATAAAAGCGTCAATTCAACTAGAACATATAACAATTATAAATAAATATACACTCAACATCAAAGCACTTCATTATATAAAAGAAATATTGACATATCTGAAAGGAGAAATTGACAGCCATACAGTAATGGTGGGAAGCCTCGATATTCCACTTTCAATAATGGATGCAGGTGGGGCACGGTGGCTCCCATCTATGCCTTTCTCTGTATAGCTGTCTGAAACTTGAATATACGACTAAAACTAGCTCTATCATTCATACTGAGTTGTGAACAACAAACCTACACCCTGGGAATGGTGAACAGTGACCTGGAAGGTGTATGAGTTCATAATTGCAAAAAGCTATCTGGGGGTTTCATTGTTGTTATTCTAATATTCTCAAAAAAAGAGAAGTGCATGATCTTTGAAATTTAAATTTTGCTTTTGTTCCCAGTCTTAGACCCAATGTAATATTTCTCTTATCAAGTAATTCTTGGAAGCTAGCCAAATTGGATGGTTACTGAGAAATAACTTGCTGCACATAGCATGAGCTTACACATTACATCAGCTATTTATTCATTCAGTCATTCACTTTTTCTTTAAGTCAGCAACCATATGTCAAGTGTATCGATATATCAGGCATTGCGCTGGGCTGTAGTCATTCATGTATATACTTCAAGCATCACATGGAAATCTAAATATTGTATCTAAGATTACAATACCTTTCTAAGCTATCAAGTATGCAACCCAAGATTGCCATATTTGTAAGGAATATGGACAGCCACTTCTGTATTATAATCTAAAGGACATCAAAATTATTAGGATTTCAAATATTTGAAATGGAAATGAAGGGAAGGATAAACAGAAAAGCCAAATCCTCAGATTTCTTTCATTAAAAAATAGAGTATTCTAATTTAAATATCTATCCTACCTGATTGCCAAGAACCTCGAAATCCCTTCCATAAATTCTGTTGCCTGGGAAAAATATATTCTGCTGTTACACAATCTCTAATATTAGGAAAGAATTGAGTTCTGAATGAATGTGGAAAACCTATGTATCAAGGCAGGGAAAAGCTGGGAAATTGTGGAAGCAAAAGGCCAGCCTGGTGGCTGTTGGCAGAAAGGGCAGACTGGTTCCAAATAATGCAATAGAGAAGAAGAGACAGCTGAAAAATATTTCTTTCTTTAAAATTTTGTTAATTTCTGATTGTTACACTTTTATATATGCTCAATTAATTTCTTCAAAGTTAAACTTGAGGACAGGGGCTCTTATCTTGGGAGAAATCCATTTGCTTAAAGTTAAGGATCTTTGGTGACTGCAATTATAAAGTTAAGAACTGTGAGTATGTGTTTATTGGCTATGTGCATTTTAGGGGTCTTTGACTCCCCAAAGTTTAAAACCTCTCTTTATATAGATATTTTGTATGTTCAATGTAGAGATGATACAACCTTTATTTTAATCTGTGATGACTTCATGTCCAGATCTTCAGAACTAAACAAATTATTTTTAAGGTAAATAATGTTAACAGCCTAGGAAGCATCCACTAGATAAATGATCTCCTAGGAGAGTTACAGAAGGCATTGCTCTATCATAGAGCTGACAGGATGCCTCTGTTAACTGAAAATGACAGGCAGAAGGAAAGGTTTGCAACACACAGTGAGTCACAGCTCTTAAAGTCATTGATGCAGGGACAACTTAAGCCTGAGGAGACAGAGTCTTTGTATAAGTTCAAAGCTATATCCTCCCAGGATTGTTTTTCATATTAACTGACACCTGGAACATAGGGATCAACACTGGAACTTTGTAGTGATCAAAAAGGAAGGAAGATGGGAGGCTAAATGACAAACTGAGTCAGTGGGATGTGCCATATATTCAGCTTCCTGGAGACACAAAACCCTTGTAATATAAGATTATAAATCTTTAGCCCTGAAGAGAGGAGCTTTATACAATCATTATGGGGGAAAAATAAATTATTCAATGTAGGAAAAAATAAAACACTTATACAGGAAAATTTTCTTCAACATCTTAAAGGTAATCTTACTCTAAGTAGTGGCAGTCTTTACAAATAATTGCATTTTATAGTTTTTATTTACCTATTTACATTGCAGCTTATGTAACAATTGGTGTTCTTGGGGTCATATAACACAAGACAACTCCACTCACAAAAAAGGACAAGCCACATAGCCACATCTAAGTTCAACAGAGAAGGAAAGCAAAAACTTACCACACACCTGAAAGAAGATATAGGACAAAATATCTGTGAAGAGACATAATGGTTACCAAAAATTGTATATAAATTTCAATGAGGAAAAAATAACTAGTAACAAAAAATAAAAACAAAACAAGTAATTTATAAAATAATTTTCTAAGTCATATTTTTAAAAATGGGATTGTATAAAATATTTATAAACCTTTATGCACATACATGGACACATAAAGAAGAAAAAGGAGAGAGGAGCAAAAAGAAAAATATTAACTATAATAAAACTACAGAAAAACACTTTGATAATATCTTTGTAGTTTTTCTGTCATGTAAAATGCAACACAGAGAATCATGACAGAGCAAGATGGCCAGATAGAATCTTCCAGCGATTGTCCCTCTGCATGAACACCGAATTCAACACTTATCCCTGCAAGGTGACAGCGTCAGAGGACAGAAATATCAGGCGAGTGATCACAATACCTGGTTTTAACATTACATCACAGAAAGAGGCACTGAGGAAGGCAGAAAAAAGTTTTCCACTGACTGTACAACCACTCCTCTATCTTCTGGCATTGCCATGGTCTAAAATTTTCTTTTGATTCTTCTTTATATCTTCTACGTATTTGTCAAATCTTCATTTCTTTGCCGTAACTTTCTATTTTTCCTCTTGATTCAGGTGTTTGTAAATGGGCATTGAAGCATTTTTATGAAGGCTGCTTTACAATCTTTGTCAGATAATTCTAACATCTCTTCCATTTAAGTGGTGGAATCTACTGTTTGTCTTTTCTCATTTAATTTGAGGTATTCCTGGTTCTTGGTATGATGAGTGATTTCAATTAAAACCTATACACTTTTGTATTATTTTATGATACTCTGAATCTTATTTAAAAACTTCTGTTCATAGCTTGTTTCCTCTGACACTACTCTAACAGTGGGAGTGGGAGGGCACAAAATCATTAATGCCAAGAGAGGGTAAAGTGCAGGTCCCCCACTGGGCCTCTGTTGGGCCCATACTGACGGGTGAGGGTGGAAGTTCTGGCTCCCCACTAGGCCTCTACTGATATTTTCCTGGCTGGGAGACATATTATAGAAATGCCTCATTATAGGTCAGGAACGGTGGCTTATACCTGTAACCCCAGCACTCTGGGAGTCTGAGGTGGGAGGATTACTTAAGGCAAGGAGTTCTAGATCAGCCTGGGCAACATAGCAAGACCCCTGTCTCTAAGAAAAACAACAAAACTAGTCAGGCATGGTGGCGCATGGTTGTAGTTCCAACTACTTGGGAGGCTGAGGCAGGAAGATTGTTTGAGTCCAGGAATGTGAGATTATGTGAGCTGTGATCATGCCACTGCACTGCAGCCTGGGTAACAGAGTGAGAACCTGTTCCTTAAAAAAAAACAAGTAATGCCTTATTATTCTCCCCAAGTAGCCTCCACTAACACAATGGTGGGGGTGGCCTTGTTAATGCTGGGCATTGATGAAAGTCCTGACTCTCTCCTTGTCTTCCTCTGGTATCCCCTCAGCAGGGAGAGGAAAGGATGTCTTATTACTTCTGTGTGGAGTGGAAGTTCCTGCTCCCACGTGATCTCTGCTGACGTTGCTGGCGGGGATGATGAAGAACTTGCTACTGCCCAGTGGGAATAAAAGTCTTGGATTCCTACTCAGCCTTTTCCGACACTATCAGTGGGGGAGGAAAAGGAGTTTGGCCACCTTGTTACATTCTGGTTGTCTAGGCTTCCTGTTAGGTCTTTGCTGGCATGGGTGGGGGTGAGGCAACAGCTATTTTTGCAATGTTTGGCTTGAATATAGCAATTACTGTCTAAATATTTTCTGTCTTGCTAGGCTTTCTCTGTTCTAATGCTTTGACTAGAGAGAGCAGATTTTTGTTACGACTGTTTTTTTTTAATCTGTATCCATTGATATTTCCTAGCTGTGAGCTTCCCTGAGTTCAGATCTTAGATATGTAAGAAAACCCAGAAAATACACCACTGTGATGCTCCAGCATCCTGATGTCCCTAATGTGCCTCTTCTGTCTTTCAGAGTCTTATTATGTTTGTCCATTGCGTTCTTTGCAGCTATTTTAGTTGTATTTAATGGGAGGACTAGAGAGAAAAGTATATTTATGTTATCTTCTTGGAAATGAAAGCAATATGTATCATCTTACATCCTTGATACTAGATGTTTCTAATCACAGAAAACCAGTAATTTGGCTGATATTTCTTGCATTCCAACACATCTAAAATGAAGGAAATGTATGTTTTCTTTTGTTAACAGAGTTAACGTTTTGGATACAAGTTCATATTTTGAAATGTTAATTTTATCTCTATGAATTTATGAAAATAGCTTTGCTGGTTTTGTCTCATACCACAGTTATGGAAACAGTTTATAACCAAGGTAAAGAATGAGAGACTCTCTATATGGTAGCAAAGTATCTTCTAAAATGAAATGAAATATTGTTTCCTTTTCATAGCCTTTGGAAATTTAAGTGTAAATGGTTGCTTTAAGTCAAATAATTATAGTATGAACTGTCTAAATATGGACAATAAGTGATTTGTACTGTTTTTTTCTCATTTGCATTTCAGATACTTCAGCAACTTTTCCCCCCATTTACTTGAACCCATTAGCAGCAAACTGCAAAGACAAGATAAAAGTCACTAATTAAGCAGCTGCATACCCTCAGTCAGAATGATAAGATGATGATGGCGATGATGATGATAATTATATATTCTTTGTGGACCCTAGGCCTTCAAAGAGGAAGTACATCTAGAGTTTGTGGCCTATATAATGTTAAAAGTAATGAAAACAAAGCCTCCCTAAGATGGCAAATGTGTCCTTAGCTTTAAGATTTCTTTCAAAATGATTGATTTTATTGGAGGATGAGAGTTTTTTCAAACTTTCTTATTTCTTTCCCGAAAGAAGGTGTTATTCTGCAGGCCAACTTTACCAATAAATAAGCCATATCTAAAATATCTAGTTCCCTAGTTTGCCATTCACTCATTCAGTGGAACTTTTTTGACATCTTCTATAAAAGGAATACATATTTGAGACTATGGAATAGACAAAAGCAAAGTTAAAACATAGGTACCTATTTATTAGCTTATCTGTCTCATTTTCTCCCTGAGGGGAATGGGGATGTGGAGACAGGTTAGGTTTCCATCTCAGAGAGATGTTGGCCCAGTTCTCCAGTTGATTACTAACATTTTGCATCATTGCAGACAAATGATTTAGCTTTAGTTTCCCCTTCAGCAGGAAGATATTGCCTAAATTTAGGGAAGAATAAGACTATTAAGAAGAAGTACAGGTAAAGAAACTGACATAGGTGTCATATAATCATACTTATTGATGTTACTATTATCTATATATTTAAAATTTATTCAGTTTTTCTATTCCACAAAAAGCATTGAGCTGCTTAAGAGAAGAGGCCCAGGATTACTCAACTTTTGTATTCCCAGCTCCTAGCATAGTGCCAGGAACCCAGTAAATGCTTGGCAAATGATCATCATCGTTAATGCTACCACTTTAGCATAACATATTAATGTTATAGTTTGTTCATTAGTAGATCATTAAATAGTGAATATATATGAAGAATATTTAAAAATACATGTAGACTATAAATAAAAATATGAAGAATGCTATGTACTTACCTTCTAGTTTAAAGAAATCAAGCACAGATTTTATCTTGAGATTTTATGTGCTCCTCCCAGATCCCCTGCTCATCTCTCACTTCTCAGTGCTAATTTCAATTTTAAATGAATTTTTTATCCCTTTGTTCTTCTTTCTAGCTTTAATAAATGTACTTATAACCTTAATTTTTTGTTGTTTTTTCAAGTTTATGAAATTTTATTAAGTGAAACTAAACTGTATTCTTCCATGACTTTCCTATTTTTACATAAAATTATACTGAGATTTATCCATTTATTACATGTAATAAATGTACTTTATATCTTTTTTATAACTGTGCAATATTCCATCATATAAATTTATCATATTTATTCATTTCACTCAATGGTTTTGGGGTATTTTCAATTTTTATGTTAAAATAAAAATCAATGAAAATGTTAACATGCTCATATGTCTCCCAGAACACATGTGCAAGATTCTCTCTATTATATTTACCTGTGTAATATTTTTAGATCATAGCATAGCCTTAAAGGAACTGCATAATGCTTTGAATAGTGTTTTTTGCAGATCTCTCTTTCAACCATGAGAAGTGAACCGCTACAGAAATTGTTCTCCTATCATAAGCAACAATAAAACCAGACAAATAGGATCAGGTGTGGTGGCTCACACCTGTAATTCTATCACTCCGGGAGGCCAAGGCGGGAGTATGGGTTGAGGTCAGGAGTTCGAGACCAGTCTCAGCAAGGGCAAGATCCCAACTGTACTAAAAATAGAAAAAATTACCCAGACATGGTGGTGTATGCCTGTAATCTCAGCTACTTGGGAGGCTGAGGCAGAAGGATCATTTGAGCCCAGGAGTTGGAAGTTGCTCTGAACTAGGCTGATACCACAGCACTCTAGGCTGATACCACGGCATTCTAGCCAGGGCTACAGAAAGATTGTCTCAAAAAAAAAAAAAAAAGACAATATAAGTATTAATTTTCAATCATCTGACAATGGATAGCAGAATGTTATAATCCCTGGGGGAAGGGAAACAAATTAAGTGACTAGTTGACTGCAAGAATTTTTCAGGTCACAGCAGTGGAAGAAGGAAGAAAAACAGAGTGCAATAATTTTAGATGATGAGACATAAATCAAGCACAAGGATTCTGAAACAGCTGGCAAGAAAGACTTATAATTTCAGAGATAAGCAGATGTCTTGTTGACCCCTCTGAGTCTGAATGTAAGAGGAAAGTACCTGAAGTCAGGTTAAGAACTACTGGAAAACAATAAACCAAACAATTCACAGAAATCACAAAAGGCTGAGAGGGATTTGTATTCTTTCCAGTAGAGTTTGTCACTGGATGGTCCACGAAAGGGTCATGCCTTAGTAGTGGTGCTAAGTTAGTTTTATAGTAAAGGTTCTTCTTGACCCATTACAGCAAACTAAACATCAAGCCTCGAAAGAGTCAAGTTGATATGCCAGTTACTTAACTGTGCCAGGATAAAATCCAATATTCTTCAGAGCAATACAACAAAAGAGAGCACATTACAATATCAAAATCACAATGTCTAGCGTCCAACAAAAAATTTTCAGCCTAAATAAAAGGCAGATCATTTGTTGTAAATTGTGGGGAATAGAGAGAAGGGGTTTGCTGCAATGGATTGTGAGGGAATATTTTGGGGTGATAGAAATATTCTATATTTTGATTGCCATAAGGATTACACACCATATACTTAAATTTGTATACTGTATAAATGAAATTGTTAAAGTTTAACATAAACAATAATCTACGTTATATATAAATTATATAATATGATTTAATAAAGATAATTTTTTTAATGTTTGTAGTATTTTGATGATTAGCTTTTCTTTTTTTTATTTTATAAGATAATTTTTAAAAGTGTTTTTACATGATTACATTTCTACGAAAAATGGATGAGCTTTTCAGACGCTCTAAATCCTCAGCCAAACTTTATTTTGAATGACTTTTGTAAGCAGCCAATCTGACAGTTATGAAGTTATGCTTAACTTTGGTTCAATTGTTTTTCCCTCATTACTGATGAGGGTGAACAACATTTCAGCTGTTTATTGGACATTTTCATGTACTCTTTATAAAAGTGTTCTTTCAATTTTTTGCTAATTTTGTTATAGATTTGTATAATCTTTTCATATTGAGTTATAAGGATTTTATTCTGGATACTATATATTCATCAAATATGTGCACTTCATATATGGCTTTTTATTTTATTTTTTGTGCCTTTTGCTGAATAATCCTTAATTTTAATATAATCAAATTGATCTATATTTTCATATTAATTTTATTAATTTAAGCTTTCTATCTAGGTGAGATATCATCCCTTGTCTAAGTTTTAAAAGAAATTCGTGTATGGTATTCCCAAATAAATAGATTTCACCTTTAGGTTTTAATCCATTAAAATGGAATTTTGGTTGTAAAATGAGGTAGGATATGAGTTTCTTGATATTCTTCCTGTGTATAATCAACTATATAAGCCATACTATTGGAAAAAAATCATTGCTTATTTGTAACATCAGTATTTACTATATCATATTATATACATTACATATTATATATTATATCATATTATATATTATTTATTATATCATATATATTATATAATATTGTGTTTATTAATATCAGTCATATATTAATTTCTATATACATGTGGATATATTTGGACTTTCTGTTCTGTTTCACAGTTCTATTTATCTATTCAATGCTATTATCATAGAATTTTAATTATTATTTCATGAATAAATTTCCATTGCCTCATATAATGTTTAATTTAAAAATTCCCATCACTGTGCTTTAACTATGCTTGCTTTCTTCTCTTCTAAATAAGTTATAGAATGAGGTTGGTAAGTTTCACAATCAAACTTTGAGTTTTGATTGCAATGACATTGACATTAAAGGTCCATTTCTGAAGAATTTATTTTGGCTTTCTATTTTTTTATTATTTGATATTTTAAATTATAATTATTATGAGATTGATCAAGATACGTAGTCTACCATGCTACAAGGAACAAATGTCTCAACACAATCTGACAATGTGTATTCAGATAGAGAAAATTGTAGTTCCATAAAATACATGTAACAATTTTTACATTTACTAGTTTATAAAGAAAATTTCAACTGTTTTTCTTGCTCAGATCATTTGATATAGGTAAATTTGATGACAAAGTAGCTATATAGAGCATAAATAAAATATTTTTTAAGTTTTTCAATGATTTTAAAATTTAAATTATGTGCAAGGCAAAACAAGCATTACTTCAACCTTGAGTCTTGGATTTGATATTACTATTGTTCAGGTTACCTATATGACCTACATGTTATTCATCTTTCAATGTTATTGTATGCCTGGTAGACAAATGAAGCAGAGAGATAGATTAAGTTATGTATATACATATACATAATGATCATTAGGGGATTGTAAAAGAGCAGACACTTCTGTGTATTCATACTAATTAATTGAAATAAAATGTACATCAAAAGGACAGTAATTTACCTACATTAGTGGCCAAGTCAAAAGAAAAAGGAAAATGCCTGTCTCTTAAATATTATTAAATTTAAATGAAATTGAATAAATTGGAGAAAATAATTCTATGATCACAGTGAAAAATGAAAATAACTAATAGAAATTACTTATTTTTTTATTTCAGGATATTATGAGAGTACATGTGAATGTCGCTTGCAACATATCTGATATCAAATTACTTTATTAAAATTATCATATATCTTTTAGAAGATAACTTTAGAAAAGAATCATGAGATTTGGCTTATTTTATATAAGTAATCCAACTGATGATTTTTCTATCCCTTTCTTCCCTGATCTAATTTGTTTTGTAATTATTTTATTTATTAATACATGCAATGCTTATTAAAACAGAGAAATGCAGCTAGCTATTAGAAAATAACTTAAACATAAGTAAGGTTATATGAAAATCATAGTCATCTTCTGATAAAATAAAAAATATTTTTATTTTTCCTTTGCCATTCACTATCATATTAATAATATATTGCAGGTTGTCTTGTATTACTCTCTCCAAAAGACCTCAAATTTCTCATAGTCGACGCTCACCAAAAAATATCTTCCTGCTTTTTAGCTCCATTTTGCCTCTAATCTCATGGTGTATACAAGATCCCAGATCTCACATCTGGCATTCCAGGTAACTCCATAACTCTCAGTATTAAGATATCCCACTTTTTTCCTAAGGAGAATCCACCCACAAATCTTATCATTATCTTGTCTACCTAGTCTGCCATAGAAAAGGGAGATAAGGGGTGCATTCACAGCTGACGATTTATGTTTCATCCTATCTTAAAATTCATCTGTTCCATGAGATGTTTCAGTTAGTTAAAAGTCTTTTATTTAATCACCTATGATTCAAGCAATATTTTGACCATACAGGCTGATAACAGCTCATGATTTACAGATAGAAATACTTTCCATTGAAGCTTAAGCTATGTAGTAGGCAAAAATTTTGCTGTATTCTTTATAAGAATCAATTTTCACCTAAAAAATTAAACTATAGCTTGCTAACTTTCAACAATGTGCCTGGTACAAAATTAAATACTTAATGAAATATAAATATCATTATTATTGTTGTTGCTAACATGTTGAATTCTATGCCCATTGGCTTGGTACAAATAACTCAAAACACAAGGCAATGAATAGAAGACCTGGGGTTTGAATCCTGGTTCCATAATTTAGTAGGTAAAGAATTTTAGGAAATTTTGCACTGTTTTGTTTTTGTTTTTGTTTTTTTTTCCATTTTAAAAATGGAGATGCCTTTTGCATTGCCTAATGAATAAAATTGTTTTAGAGTAATCCAATGTCACAATGTGTGAGATATCACTTTCTAAATTATAAAACAGTTCAAAAACTTTAAGATGTTATGATTAGCCATGGCTAAGGGAGTTAAAGAAAAGTGAGTTAATTGTCATAGTTAAAGAGATAACGAGAATACTTTAAAAAACCAAATTTGTACCTTAAAGTCTATGTTTTCTTCAAAAGAACAATTGTCCTAAGTCACTAAAACAAATTTTAACTATTCTAACAGATTTATAGTTTTATTATTTTAAATTATATCCTTAACATTCACTGCTATCCTTGACAGTGGCCGCAAAGTACACACAAAGCTTTTAAAAATATTTTGTTACACATAAAAAGAAATTAAATAATTATCTTAACCCCCATAGAAATGTTTTATATTTGTTTTATAATATACAGTATATGTGTGGCCTTTATATTATCTTTTATTTGTATGCTAAATAAAAATTAAAAAGCTTTTTATACCAAAAGTGACCCTTTTCAGAGGCATTTTACATTCTTTTCTACCTTTCAAAAGCTTGACTAAATAATAACAATATTAGTGCCTTGAATAAGATTTCAGGAAAATATTAACATCAGGGAAAGTATATTACACATTCTCTACTCTCAAAATTTCAACCTACAGTAATTTTTTCAAGATAATTCTGTCCATATTCATAATTATTTTGATGTGTTAATATTATTCATGTAAAAGCACATACTCTTTGTGATTGTTGTTGAAATATAGATTTATAAAATAATTTCATAATTTACTAGCTTTGCAAGCTCTATTATATAAAAATTCATCTTCTATCATTCCAGAAGTTAAAAAATTATGAATATATTTTAAAGAAAACTTTGAATACTGAATAAAACATAATTTAGCTACAGCTCAGTTGTTCCTTTCTTCTATTTAATTTACCTCAATTATGTCACTTGCATTAAGGTAAATAGTGTAATTTATTAAAAATGTCAAACTTCACATTTCACTTCCTTGATTGATTTCAGCTATTTAGATATTATGGCATTGTACCTGTGGCCGCATTTTAGCAAATACCACAGCTTGCAGCACTTTCACTCTTTTCATTCTTTATTTTTGAACTAAACTAAAGACACTTTAAGGTGTATTACTGTCTTTTATAAAAATAGTTTTAATTTTTAAAAGGCATACAAATTGACTGTGTTTCTTATAATAACATTTGTTTCCTGTATTTCACAATAACTAGTAATCTTTTCCCATTGGGAAGATATTCAGATTGGCTAAAGTAAGCTCTTATTTTTCCTACTCAGAATTTGAAGTATTTACTAATACAGGATGCAAGGAGAGAAATAAAGCAGAGTCTATGTTCAAATATCTTATAAATGCCACACACAGAAATTATTTCTTCATCATGAAGTATCTAGTGTCTGAAGAAGAAATAAAACATACAGAGATTAGCTCTCTGAGAAATAGAAATTCACACATTTTACATTTCACAGTGATAGCCACATTCAACTGATAAGAGCTATATAGAATTTTGCTTCACCTAAAAAGAAACATCAAACGTAAACATAAAATTGCAAACATAATTCTCTTTATAAATTTGTAAATCATTTTTAATTCAAACTACCAGCATCTGCTTGAGCTGACTATTGTATGTGGTATAAAACAGCTTCTTTAACAGTTTAAAGACCACAGCATTCACACATGAAGGTTGACTAATAGTAATAATGATAATAATATTTTTTATATTGTTTCTAAACAGGTCTGAATGTTTGTTAATCAGGAAAGAGTTGGAATTCATTGTTGCTATATTTCTAAATGCCCAGTAATTATTATTACATTTAGAAGTGATTGGATTCATCAATCTGCTAAAAGAATACTGTCTTAGTAAGAACACTTTTTAAAGATTATTATCTAGCAGCCTAGCCAATCCTGAGACTTCTACCAGCAACATAAAATTACCCTTTATCTTGAATTTATAATTTAGATGAATTATCTACAATCAGTGTTCCTCTACAATGTTTTCTTCTGGGAAACTTTCTTTGATTAACAGACAAGATAAGATCAAAAGACAAGAATTTTTCTCACTGCCTCTCTAATAATGCCTTCTTCCAAGTAAGATGTTGCCTTTTCCAAAATGCCAATCATGGCAGGTATTGTATGTTAGTTCACTCTCAATACCTTTTCAATCCCCTTCTCTCTTGTCTTCTTAAACCATGGAATAGAAAATGAATTACCCAACTTCCCTGTACTCATGCAGCTTACAGAGATGGAAAGGTCTATACGACCTAAATTCTGGTCAATAAGATGGAA
The DNA here is from genome assembly GCA_963575035.1 of Avahi laniger. NCBI lineage: Eukaryota > Metazoa > Chordata > Mammalia > Primates > Indriidae > Avahi > Avahi laniger. The sequence continues at coordinate 9,883 of CAUYSK010001548.1, read as the reverse complement.
GCTTAAGTCCCTGTCTCCTGAGCATACATTTGTCCTCATTTTTCTCCTGCCTCCGTCTTACTGTCTAAAATGCAGATCTGATGTCTGAAAGTATAGTAACTATACTCCACTATGGACGCAAGCACCATGTGAAGAAAGACAGAGAAGAAAGGAATAAGCTTGCATCTTTGATGACTATATTAAGCACTTTTTTTCAGATATTCTGTTACGGGCCCAAATAAAATCCCAGCCAAGAGTAAGAAAATGATGGAGAGAAGAACTAGAGGGATAAGAGATGACTCATGAGAATCTCTAACATCAATAGAACTATAGAGAACTAGAAGAGACCTTAGAAATATTTTCAAGTCTTCTCATTTCACAAAAGAGGAAACCAATGCCTGCAGTAATGAGAAAAGTTGCCGTGTCTATCTAGCTTAGCTAATGGCAAGGTAAAATCTGTGTCTCTGGACCTTCAATCCTTCCCACTCCCCATATAATCGCCCAAATGAGCTAAGAGTCAGTATGGATCTTCAATTCCTCTCCCCCGACACTGTGGTTTGCACTCCACCATTGCACACACAGGAGTGAGGGGAGATTTCTTGGCACATGTTGGGGTGCACTTCGGAGGGGTTGAGAGGGTTATTGTGGCATTAAGAGATTTTTTTTTTTTAGCTTGCAAAACACTTGTCCTACACTTCCCTTTCCTTCTCCCTGGAAATTTAATTTTCTTTGGATAAAATACTACAAAAATCCTGTTTAAAAGACTTGTTCTATTTTTTGAGGAAAAAGAGGTATGTCTAATTTAAACAGTAGTGATTATCACTTTACAATCCCTTAAGTATATGTGTGCATACAGATATGTCTGGATACATACGAAGATAGTTGGGGAGAGAGTGAGGGAGAGAGAAATAGGTTGAGAGAGAGAGAGAGAGACAATGTGGGGGAGAGAGAGAACCTTTTGACTCTGCCACTTTGTCGTATTTGAAAGCTAAAGTTATTAAAAATCTCTGTGTCTTTCTCCCTCTACTTTGTTTGAAGTTAGTTATTGCCCATCAATAATCTGAAAGCCAGGGAAGAGCAGGACAGCTGATGAGCATATGACAAGCAACATGCTAACTTCTGGGCTTGGGATCAGCACTGTAGTTCCTGGGGGACCAGAGAGAACAAGGAAACATCTACCTACAGTTCTCAAGGGACTGGGAAACTTGGCAGATTATCGAGGCAAAGCATTCAGGCACGAGACAATGAGATGGTTTATTTATTTATTTATTCTGGATAGTCTAATGCTTTGTCTGTTTTTGAACAAATAACAAATTGTTTAGTTGTTTATATGCTACAGCAGATGCTATTTGTGTTCAATCTAAGTCTTCTCAACCCACCCAAGAGTCATTTGCTGCTGTGGTGGGCAGTGCTGTACGTGCTGATGATTTTCTAACTCAAGCCCTTGTGTCTCACTGCTTAAAGGCCTTACCTCATCACAGAATAAACAAGCAGTATCTTATAGGTGGAGTCCAGGTTATTTCCTCTGTGACAGGAGGTTCCTAGATGCAAGTTTCAGGCAGAACACAGGTGAGATGAAAAAGCTCATAATGTATTATTTTACTGAGGGATGAGCAACAGAGCGGGAAACAAATGCCCTTTTCGCTTTACCTTTCCGAATTCAGATAGACAGGTTCATTAACCGAAGTATCCATCTGCTGGAGCAGTGCAGTGATGGAGAAAGTTGGAGGGTATTAAGATTTGTTGAAAAGAGCAAAAAACAATTAATAATTAGCTTCTGACCCTCTAAGTACAGCAAGCTCAAAACAAAAGCTTTGTAAACGAGGCTATTAAGTAGAGTGAGGGATTTCTAAATACGTTTATCTTCCCTTTTAAATATCAAAAACCAGGCTTGGAGGAGTTACATCCTAACTTTTTGTTTGGACAATAGAAAAACCAAACAAACAAAAACTTTTGTAAACCATGTAAGCCTTGCCTTTAGCCTCACACAGAAGACAGGGATAGTGATGAGATGGAGGTGTAACAAAATAAATCTTTTCTTTTTTAGTAGTTTCTTGAGAGGAAAGAGAGAGAAAAGGAGAAAATGCGAGAGTAAAATATGTGACCCCTTTTCCACAGTCAAAGTTCTGCGGTTTTTTAAAATGTAAAAGACATTTATTTACCTTTTTAAAAAGGGAATTTATTGGAGAAGCATATAAAAACAGAACATTTCATAGGCCATTTTACACAACAAAATAGGCAACAACACCATACATATTTTTGCAAGCATAAACACTCAGGTATACTAAGGACTGTTGCACAGGTATAATAGTTATTAATAGATAAACTGTATTCATAAAGAAATAGGTCAAAAAGTGAAATGTATAAATGTATATCATTATGGTTGGTAATTGTGTGCACCCAGCTTTATAACTATGGCCATCTGAAATAGTGTGACTGACAACATAAATCTTTTGATAAGATAAATCAAAAACCAAGATAGGTAATAATTCCACCTAACATGATACAACTAACATGATGCTACTATTTTGTGTACAACTGAAAACTCACTAATTTCTTCCCAAGAATTTGGCTTTCAGGATTTGAACATTTGAAATTTTAGTATTTTGGGATTATGATTTAGGGGATATTAGATGTTAGGGATTTTAGATTTTAGAGATTTTGATCGTCTGGAATTTCAGCATTTGGGACTATGGCATTCGAGATTATATATTTTATTTATTTCAAAATTTTAAGGAGGGTACAAATGTTTTTGGTTACATGGATCACTTTTGTAATAACCAAGTCACAGCTATAAGAGTGCCCATCACCCAAACAGTGTTTATTGTACCCATTAAGTAGATTTGTGCCCTTACCTTCTCTCTCCCCTGATTAATTCCCACTAAGTTTTACCTTCCTCTGTGCACTTGTGCACCCATCAGTTAGTTGCAATTTAATAATGAGTACCTGTGGTGTTTGTTTTCCCAAACTTGAGATAGTTCACTTAGAAGAATGGTCTCCAGTTCCATCCAAATTGTCATGAATAGCATTAATTCATCCTTTTTTATGACTGAGTCATACTCCATGGTATGCATATACATTTTATTAATCCACTCATGAATCGATGGGCACCTGGATTGATTCCACATTTTTGCAATTGTGAATTATACTGCAATAACCATTTGAGTTCAGGTGTCATTTTGATAGAAGGATTTCTTTTCCTTTGGGTAGATACCCAGTAGTGAGATTGCTGGATCAAACAGTAGGTCTACTTTTAGTTTTTTGAGGACTTTCCGTAAATTTTTTCATAGAGGTTGTACTAATTTGCAGTCCCACCAAGAGTGTATAAGTGTCTCTTCCTCTCTGCATCCGTACCAGCATCTATTATTTTGGACTTTTTAATAAAAACCATTCTAATAGGATAAGATGATATCTCATTGTGGTTTTAATTTGAATTTTTCTGATGATTAGTGAGGTTGAGCATTTTGTCATATGTTTATTGGCCTTTTGTCTATCTTCTTTTGAAAACTTCTGTTTACATCTTTCATCCACTTTTTAATGGGATTTTTTTTTCTTGCTAATGTGCTTGAGTTCTTTGTGGATTCTGGTTATTAGCCCTTTATCAGGTGTATATCTTGCAAATATTTTATCCTATTCTGTAGGTTGTCTGTTTGCTCTGTTGATTATTACCTTAGCTGTGTATAAGCTTTTTAGTTTAATCGAATCCCATGTATTTATTTTTGTTGTTGCTGCGATTGCCATTGGGGTCTTTTCATAAATTCTTTGCCTTAAGCCGATATCCAGAAGAGATTTTCCTCTTATACAACTCTGCAAATGCGGAATAACAACAAAATCATTCAATTTAAATGGATGAACTTTGTGGTATGTGAATAATATATCAATAAAACTCTTTATAAAAACAAAGTCCACAGCAATGGTTTTCAACTAAGGGCAGTTTTGCCATCCAGGGGACATTTATCAATGTGTGGACACACTTTGGGTTGTCACAGCAAGTATTTCTCCCACCCAAGAAGTCAACAGTGGAGACTGAGAAGCCCTGGACTCAAGAAGAGGTCCTAAAATTTTATTGTGTCTCTCCTACTCCCTCATGTCTGCATCTGCATTTCCACGGAGTCACGGTTCCTTGGTCTCAACAATGAATGACATGGAGCTCTATTTTTCCTTTTTTTTACATTCTAAATTTTAAGTAATTGATCTATATTTGTCAACACTCTTTGTTTATTGTGGTTTGATTTTTTTCTGATCTTTTTAATAGACTTAATTTTGTACAGCAGTTTTAGGATCACAGCACAATTGAGCAGAGGTACAGAGGTTTCCCATGTACCTTCTGTCCTTCCCCACACAGTCTCCCCACTGTTAACATCCCCCACAGAGTGACACATTTGTTACGGTCGATGAACCTACAGTGACATGCCATTATCACTCAAGTCCGTAGTTTGCATTAGGGTTTGTTCTTGGTGTTGTACATTTTATGTTTTTTTTTTTTTCTTATCTTCCATGTCCTTTGGAACATTGTATGGGTTTTGACAAATGTGTAATGACATATATTTATCATTATAGTATCATTCAGAGTAGTTTCACTGCCCTATAATTCCTCTGTGCTTCACCTATTCATTCCTTTCTTCCTCCTAACCACTGGCAACCACTAATCTTTTTACTCTCTACATAGTTTTGCCTTTTCCAAAATGTCACATAGTTGGAATCATATAGTGTGTAGCCTTTTCTTAGCAGATTCTTTTACTTAGCAATATCCATTTAAGGTTCCTCCATGTCTCTTCATACATTGACAGTTTGCTTATTTTAGCACTAAATGATATTCCACTGTCTGCATGTATCAAGTTCTTATATATTTATTTTATTTTTTGGTAAGAACGTTTAATATGAGGTCTACCTACTAACAAATTTCTAAATGTGTGATGCAGTCTTGTTAACTGGGGAAACTGCACCCTTTTGATTTCAAGACTGCTCTTTTTTAAACACCAACTGAGGCAAGAAAAGTTTCACCTTTCTCTGCCGCACCCCTTTTAATAAAAAAGATTTGTTCTGTAAAATTTGGATTCAATCAAAAGGCTCCACTTAAGGACATAGAAGTCCATAGGTTCCCCAACCCTGAATGGGTTTGACTATATTAGATACCTCATATAAGTGGAATTATGCAATTTGTCCTTCTGTAACTGGCTTAATTCACTTAGCTTAGTGTCCTCAAGCACTATCCATGTTATGTACAATAGGATTTCTCTTTTTTAAGGCAAATATATTTATAAGAGTTTATTTATCCATTCGCCGACTGAAGGGCATCATGATTGCACCAAGTGTTGGCAACTGTGAATAAAAATGCTATAAATATCCATGTGCAAGTTTTTGTGTGGATATAGTTTTCAAATAATTTAGGTAAATACCAAGAAGTGCGATTACAGGATTACATGGGAAGAGTATGTCCACTTTTGTAAGAAACTGACAAAGTGTCTTGTAAAGCGGCTGTGCCATCTTGCAATTATACCAGCAATGAATGAGGGTTACTGTTGCCTCACATTTTTGTCAGCATTTGGTGTTGTCAGCATTTTGGATTTTAGTCATTCTAACAAGTAGGTAGTAGTATTTCATTGTTGCTGTAATTCACAGTTTAATAATGACATATGATGTTGGACATCTTTTCATATGCTTATTGGACATCTGTATGTCTCTTATTGGTGAGAAGTCGGTTCAGGTCTTTTGCCCATTTTTCAGCTGGGTTATTCATTTTTTATTGTTGAATTTCAGGAGTTCTTTGTACATTTTTTGTAGCAGTCCTTTATCAACAAAAATTAAATTTGAAAGGGTAAGAATACGGACTCTTCCTCACTGAAAGAAAAAAAAGAGGTACTTTCTTTCGATAATGAGGATAGTGGCTGACAAATTGTAAAAGGTATTTCCAAAGCTAAATCAATATGAGAGTAAGATGAAAGACAAAAAAAGTAAGCTCGATAACTCAGGAGTATTTCTTGAAGTATCCTTCTTCACAACCTGACGGTACATATTACAGCCCAGTCTGCCGGGTGATTGCTTCTGACTTGCCTGATACAACACAGCACCCCGGTCCACCATGGCTGCCAAGGCAGTCACTGAAAAATCTTTGTGTAAACATCCACATACTAAATATTCTAGGCTTTTTGGACCATAAGGTCTCTGTCATAACTATTCATCTCTGTGCTAAAGCCTTGAGGCAGACTTTGAAAGTAAGCAAGACTCTGCATAATACTACAGACAATACAAAAAAAAAAAAAAAATGAGTCGGGCTCTTCAAATAAAACCATATTTACCAAAACAGTTTGCCAGATTTGGCGTGTGGACCATAGTTTGCTGACACTTGGTCCAAGGCATCCAGCTCCTAGAGATGCCCCTTGCCTAAGAGAGATGCTTGCTGTATTCCCACACTTGTTGAAGCTATTACAACTTGTGTTGATTGATGCTGCCACTTTTCCTGAGCTGCTGTTTCTGAAGCAGATGCCTTTACATGAGCTACAAGGAATTCATCACAGTAGTGTACATCCATTTTCATCCCACCTCCAGGTAGCCTTTCTCATTCTGTTGTGATCACCCCACACTGAAATACTACTCAAATGTTTAAATTTTTCCAGACTCCATGACAGACGACTTCTTGTGTGATCGTGCTTTTGTTTTTGTCCTCACTATCTTTTTACCCTAAGAAAAGAATAAAGTCCTCCTCCCTTTTTCCTTTGTCCTATCAATGATAAGATTGGTGGGGACCATCACCAACCTCTTCCAGAACTTTTCTATTGTTTTTCTTCTGGCTCAGCATCTCCCTCCAGAGTTCACTCACCAGATTTCAAAGCTTTTGCTGGATAGTATCACTTTTGTAGTTTTGTTTGAGTTGTTCAATGATCTCCAGGAGAGGATTTAGCTTGAGTGATCTAGCTTGAATTCCTGCCTTCATCCTCACAGAAGCTGAGCAGATGATCAAGGTATATAATGAATAGAGAACAATTTCCAAGAGCATCACGTGTGTATCTTCTTTTCTTTTAACCATAAGGTTATTTTCATTTCCACAAAAGCCAAAATGAATCTTCCATTAAGATAAGCCATTGATTCGTTTATACTAATCTATCCATGGGAAGGAATATAAGGCCCAGAGCAGCTAGCTAACAGAGGATGAAGCCTCACCTCTCTTTAGAAAGGGTCTGAAAAAGTTAGACTTTTCTGGGTTTCAAAATTGCCTTGGATCTCTAAATTAAGCATTACAACACCAGGGTATCTTGCCATCTAGACAGAGAAAGATAAAATTATCAAGAGCACATGATCGTATATGATACATTCTCAAATGCACCCTGGAAAACTCATTAAATATCCTTTGGTCTTCTCTAATTATCCCAGTGGCCTACCAGCAGTTTCTTGCAACATCATAATAAAAAAAGATATTTTTAACTGGCAAATGTTCAAGCTTTCATAAAATTATTTGGAGGCAAGAATTCTGTTTCTTGCTAAATAAAAAGATTTCATGTACAGGAGATTCAACATAAAGTAGCAAAGAGCTTTGATTATTATATTTCAGAGCCTGGGAGTCAAATGTAAAAGCTGAAAGAAAATTCTGTTCCTCTGTGGGAGAACACTCTGCAGAACAAAGACCTTTTACTACCCAGGACTTTTCTGAGTTTTAGATGTTGATTTTCCTCATTTTTCTTTTCAAGATCAGAATGTCTCTATTAGTGCCTTTTAGACAGGAATATCATGCAGAGAATTGAAAGGGCACCACAGACTAGAAAACATGACTTATTGTATAGATTACAAGCATTGCAATTTATTTAATTATAAAGTTACTCCAATGCACCTATTTTGCATTGGCTAACAGTATCTGTTAAAAGCCCCCAAACTGAGTAACAAACGTGAAAACTGAGTTGATCCTGTGTTTAAAGACCCTGCAATATGGAAATCATCTTTCAGTGAGAGAGGGGAAAAAGACAAAAAAGAGGAACATATAATTTTATATGCTACCAAATGCATATCATGTACTTTCATATCTGTGTAGACATACATATGTGTATAGGTGTATATACCCATATACATATATATGCACATACACAAAGAAAGGACATATATGGATGGCTCTGTGTTTATATGTGTATATGTATATAAAGAGATATATAGGTAGAGGCTTTTCCTGATTTAAAAAGTCCATGGATTAAGCGCTTAAAATTTTCTAGTTTAATTAAAACTTAAGCATTAGAGTAAATCATATTCAAAGAAAAAAAGTACCTTATGGAAGCTTCAAAATCTGAATATAAGTGCCAATTTCAGTTATGAGCACTGATATATTTTAATTTTGTATGATTGACTTATTAATTTTAAATTTAAATAGAATACAATAAGATACTTCTAAATTAATTCTTAAGGAAAAGGAACTAGGTGAGGGAAAGGAATACAAGAAAGTTTTAGCAGATTTACTTGTACCAAACTTGTCTCTCGTAAGAGACATCTAATGTTTCTGTAAGTCATAAAACATTGGCAGCCTCTACTATCCAAATAAGCCTCCCTAGGAGTTTTGTGTTGAAAGAAAATATGACAGAGCATCCCTAATGGTCACTGACTGCATTTCAGAAGCTGACACAACTCTCAGCATATATGATATGGGTGTTGCTGTGACTGCCAAGAAAAATGTCATCTTGAAAAGACCTAGGGTTTGTTGCAATGGTTAATGTTCCATAGCCAAGGCAGAGACACGGTGCAAGGACATACCAAAATGTCCCAGAACATTTGCTTCCAGGCCAAAGCAAAATCTATAGGAGTCACTGTATCAAAACACCAGCAATGACTCCAAGAGCCCTTGGAGAAACCAGGTACAAGCCAAGAGTGAAAATAACAGACTAGTTAGTCCTATGGGAAAAAAGAAAATCTTGCCAAATTTTCACAGGGAGGAAAAACATTTTTTTTTCTTCCAACTTTGTTTTTGGTGACAGTGGGAAGAGAAGGCTCCCTATTTTCTCTCTTCAATGGTAAAGACAGAAGCCTCTTAGGGGAGTGTCTATTGGAGTTCCCAGGAGCTGCTATTGGAAAAAGCATGAGAAAAAAGCCAGCTCAAATGTGAATCCTTCCTATGGAACCAAGAGGTAGACTTGGTTCCTAAAAATGATCTAACCATAGCAAAGGGAAAGGTCTGCTTCATACAGGGAAACAAATGACAAAAGATATTTTAGGGTTCATTATATTCAGAAGAAAATTATTGTGATGATTAAACACATGAGCTCTGGAATCACACATCTGAGTTGTCATAAAGCCCCAGACAACTAACTCAGCATTTCTAACCATTAGAGCCTACATATGTAAAATGAGCATAAAATAGTATCTAAACCATGCGGCTGTTGTTTGTAGGTGTGGTAAAATTTGGATGTGAAACCATCCGATCCAGGACTTTCTTTTTTGGAATGTTTTTTATTTCTGCTTCAATTTCAATCCTTGATATTGGTCTGTTCAGGAATTCTATTTCTTCCTGGTTGAGCCTAGGGAGGCTATGTGTTTCTAAAAATTTGTCCATTTCCTCCATGTTTTCCAGTTTGTGTGCATAAAGGTTTTTGTAATATTCATAAATTATATCTTGAATCTCCACAGCATCGGTTGTAACTTCTCCTTTTTTGTTCCTGATGGAGCTTATTAGAGATTTTTCTTTTCTGTTTTTTGTAAGTTTAGCCAAGGGCTTGTCAATTTTATTTTTTCAAAGAACCAACTTTTTGTTTTATTAATCTTCTGTATAGTTTCCCTGTTGTCAATTTCATTAAGTTCTGATTTGATCTTATTAATTTCCCTTCTTCTGCTGGGTTTGGGGTTGGTCTGTTCTTCTTTTTCCAGTTCTTTGAGTCCATTCATTAGGTTGTCTATTTGTGATCTTTTTGACTTTTGGATATAGGCATTTATG